>BMAV01008626.1:0-31869 GCA_019973955.1 Trichonephila inaurata madagascariensis
TTTCGGGAGCTTGGGTACTTTAGATAAATATTCTTGTTTTTGAACTTTTAGAACGACGTGCTTGAAATTTTATAGGCACGTTCCTTTGATATAGCACAGATCCGTTTTAATATGATTAAAGAAAAGTGAAATCCATGGGGTTTACAGATATTTCTATTTTTTAACTATTAGACATAAAATGTTTAAATTTTATAGGCACGTTCCCTTCAAGGAGTAGAGATCTGCTACAAAAGAGGGGATACCAAAATTGTCCTCCAAGGATGATGTGTGACGCCCTCAGAGTCGCTACAGATAAATATTCCTGTTTTTAAGTCCATAGACCTACAGACATAAAATTTAGCAGTCGCGTTTTTTTCATGGAGAAGAGATCCATTACAAAAGAAGTTTTGAGATAATTGAACCCAAAGGGGCTTTGTGAAGGCTTAAGGGACGTTATCTATAAGTATTGTGCACTCATTAAAAAAGCATTTTACATTTTCCTATGAATTTGTTTGTACCGGTTGTTATTCTCCTTAGAATTCAGCTATTATATCAAAAACAATATTTCATATCTAAAAAAACTAACACGTCTGAAAAATATCTACTTCGACTAGTAAGATATAATACCCTACATTTTTGTTCTTGAAATTTTGTTTGATGTTCCAGGAAATTTTTATTTAAAAGGTCATTTCATTATTTTTTTCAGTTTTATTGTTAATTACATTTCTTTTCTGAAAATGGACTGGTATTTACCTTCTTAAAGCTTTTTTTTTGCAGGAATCAGTATCAAATTAAAAAAACAAAAGAATAAATAAAGCGTTTACATTGCGTGAAATGAAAAAATAAAGTAAAGTTAAAAAATAATTTTATAACACACTTAAAAATTAAAAAGTATACGATAAATAAAAAGTCTTTAAATTAATGGTTTTTAGTATTTTTCGGCTTGTAATCCATGTTTATGTTTCACATAAAGCACATCTTATGCTGAAAACGCAGGGGAAAAAAATCAAACTATTTAAATTTTGAAGAAAAATTTTTAAATTTATTATATAAGGGATTTTATAGTAATACTCCTGATCCAATAACTGACTTACACACGTGAAACATGATTTAAGAATACTTCAAAATATGCTTAGCAAAATTTCGTATTTGTTTTAAACTGATATAATTGTTATTCATAAAAAGTTTGCTTAATTGATTCTTATTGAAAATTCCTTGAAAAATGTATAAATTCTAAATTCAAGTATTTTTTTAAAAAAAGTAAGTATTACTTTAAGTATTTTAAAAACTTAAATCAACTTTTGTTACTCTTATTAATAACATTAGTAGGTAAAATATTTGTCACAATAGAAAAAAGCCTAGTGAGTGAATATTAACATCGCACTACTCAGCTATACGAGGGCTTTTGGCGACGGACCACGTAATTTTAACCATGGTCAAGTGATGTGGACGACATAAGAAATGGCATCCCCTTTCCTAACTACCACACCACACCAACGGGAGGACGTTCAGCTCTCGACAGATTTAACGTGCATCGCTGCCCTACACGGCTGGTCCTTAGGGGTACTGGGATCGAACGCATGACATGCCTGCCATGATCCGATACCTTGACCACTGGGCTACCGCAGCCCTAGAGAATGACTCAATTTTTTTAATTAAGTTAAACTAGTTATACAGTTGAACCTGTTTTTGTGCGGTAGATAAGAACCACACAAAAATAAACGCACAAAAAATATTCAAAAATTTCATAAATTCATAGTAGTACTTCCATAAGAGATCGGGCTCCTTGACTCTTTTCGATCCTGTTTTGTCAAAACCCTTGGTTAAAAGATTTAAGCAAAAGGGGTTAACGCAAGTAGAAAAGCCTCAACCATAAAGATCTTTTCAACATAATTAGGATAATCAGAGCTAAAACAATTATTAACTGTTTAATATTATTCAGCACATGAGATCATTTTTAACTAACGAACAATCTCAAGCAAATGTCTTTACAATAATGTGCGGAACAAAATAACTATAACATCCAAACAAAATATCCCTATGTCAGACAATATTCAAAAAAAAAATAAAGCGTTTTCTTTGAAAGAATAAAAAATACTAATATTTCATCAAAAAAAAAAAAAGAGCATGACTTGATAAAATTTCTCAACAAACAATTAATCCTGTTTACGCAGAAGCAGTGACGTAAAGTACATTCAGAGTAAGTGAAAGAATGGTAGACTTCAGTTTTCGGTATACATTAGCACATGCAATTGAAAGTACATCTTACTTGATAAATTCAACCTTCAATATAAATACACATTGCCAAAAGAGCAAGTATATTCTTATTTTTACACATAACAAATGGTTTAATTTGATGTTAGGGACCTGTAGACTTTTGTACGCCCAAGGGTCACATCAATATATTTACATAGATCTGTGTTCTACACGTCTGTCAAAAATAGAGTAATCAGGAAATTTAATTAAAAAGTAAGGTTTGTTTTACTAAACTTTCATTAATTCTCAGGAAATAGACGATGTAACAGATTAAATATATGTATTAGTTTCAAAACAGTTAAATGGAAGTCCAATTAATACTGTGTAACTTTTTAATTATAAAAAAGAAGGTGAATTGTCAGAACATTGTTACAAAAAACATTTACAATAAAAAAACTTACAATATTGTGTAGTAGGTGGTAGTTATTTTTAGTCTTAAGGGGAAATTTTTGAAACTGTCTTTTGTTGTTAAAAGCTTCAATATTTAAATCAATCTCAAATTTTATTTCAAATTTCAATCAAATTTCATTTTCACGAAAACAGGAAAATCTCTTCAACTTCATCTTCAGATTGGAAATGCAATATATATAATCATTCGAATTTTTTATTGTAGAGTTCTTCACTCTCTCCATCAGTTTTGAAAGATGAATCGAATTCTTATTCACAGTTGACCCTCCCATAAAGTCATAAAAATTATGTACAAGTAGATCTTTTCACAGCAAGAGTTAGTTCAAATAATTGAGATTACCTGTAATATCGATAAAAATAGTACAAAATCTCGTAACCAGTCCAAGGTACCAAATCCAAGGTATCCGACTGCCCTAAAATCGTGAATTTGGTGAAAAATGACAAAAAAATTTACGTTTTCATTTTGTGGGTCAACTTAGCTTTATAAATATGACAAATATTTTCTTTTTCATTCACTAGAAAAAAAGTTACTAATGTTTCTTTAAAAGTAGATGACACTTCCGGTTGATAAATTTCGACCGAAAGGGGCATTCCGAAACGAAATGTGAATGTTTTTTTCGGATTCCTTCCACTTTTTTAAAACTATATTTTGAAGAAAAGTGTATTTTAATACTTTATTTAAACACTACAAAACAGCCTAAGTTTTTATTCTATTTAAAGTAAGTTTTCAAATATAGAAATTTCAGGATATCTGGTTATTTACTTCGCAACATTGATCGATATTGCTGCTAATTATTGCATTTTGTTTTTTTACTGAAATCAGTTCATTTCAGCTGTTCGCACTTCCTAAAATTCTATTTTAAGTATTCTTTATATATCTGCCATGGGACACGGAAGAAGAATTCGACAAAAAAGCGAAAGTTAACTGGAAATTTTCGCACTGCTCAAGACAAAGTTAGTATTAAATCAGAAAAATTGAGGAAAAGATTAAGTGATCGGTCATTTAAAGTTGATTCAGGAAATCTTTATTGTAACAGAATTTTCGACATCGAAATATTGATGTCAATTTTTATCTTTTTTCTTGCCCTGTTTGTTTTAATCAAGAACTATACTAGACTGAAGATTTCAGACTTGATTTGCAGTCATATTTAAACAACGATCTTTTTCAAAAGAATACACTTCCACATAAGATAAAAATAATTTAAATCTTGTAAATCTTCTTCTTGTCTAAGAAACATTAATCACTTAAAATTACAAAAAAGATTAAAAAATGGGGCATTTTATAAAAGTTTGAAAAAAAATTGTGAAATAGTGGCTAGTCCAATTGAGAGACTTCTGACTTTTAGAATCAACTTAATACTATTATGCGAATATAAAATATGAATTATTTTTTCTGTTAATACAGATTTACCTTACCTTAATACACCTTAATATAGATTTTCTAGAAATTAAGGGACATAAGCTAATATGTGTAATTTGTTGCTGGACACATTGCACAAATGATGACAAATAACAAAAAACTATAATTTACAGCAAATAAAGAATATCTATGTTATAGATGTATTTACAAGAAAAGAAGGGGATGGGGGAATTGAACTTTAAAATACAAAAATCTGTCAAAGAAAATTTAAAAAAAAAAAAAAACATTTAGTACAAATATTTCTCAGCTCAGAAAACCAAAACAATGTCATCATATTTACCAAAAGATGAGAGAGTATACAACTCTCTTAAATATTTCAAATTGTCGGACTTGGTCTTGTCGGTCCTTTTCATTTGGGAGACAATGAGAAAGGCTGAATCTTGTATTGCTTACCACTGCCATATACCATGCAGTATATTTAGAACTTGCCCTTCATCATGTATATTGGTCAATGGTAATGGCTGCTGTACCGTAGTGCGTACGCGGCATGGGGAGGAGGGGGATGACTTTCTAAATATTCGTCAAGCTGCAAGTCCTCTCGAGAGATGGGTGGAAGAGGAAAAGAGGTGGGAATCCCTGACTCTTTCCAGGATGTTCACTGATTAAATTGATATTGTACCCGGCCGAATCTCACTGTCATCTTTATGGTGCTCAAAGCCTCGGCTAACGACATACGTAAAACAAGCCTCTTGTCACAAAGATTTTCGTGGCACTCAAACTGACACATCCGATCAATTGGAATCAGAAACATTTAGAACTTGTTACGTCTATTTCCATTGCATATTTTTTTCCAAGTATGAGATGGCTTATTTGTAGAAGTCTGCCATCCATTGTAATAGATAACAGAGCAAATTTTGTCAGAGCTAATAAAGCATTTAGTTCTATAGACCGGAACGTTGTAACATCAAATGCACATATTAAAAATTACTAATTTTTGTTCCGAATAATCTCAGAAACATAAATCACTTAAAATGGTTAAAATATTTCGAAAATTGAACATTTTGTAAAATTTTAAAAATTCTAATTTTTTAAAATTGTGAAACAATGGCAGGAAAAACTGATTCTTTACTC
The DNA here is from genome assembly GCA_019973955.1 of Trichonephila inaurata madagascariensis. NCBI lineage: Eukaryota > Metazoa > Arthropoda > Arachnida > Araneae > Nephilidae > Trichonephila > Trichonephila inaurata. The sequence continues at coordinate 5,135 of BMAV01008626.1, forward strand.
TTTGAAAATCAACTTTATAATACAATCTAAAAGAAAAACAAAAATTGTTTTTAATGTTATGGCCTCTAAGAAAAATTTTTAAATAAGGGCACTGTGTAGCCTTCAAATAAATTAAAACGTAAGAAAAATATATCTAAGATTTTAAAAAAATTATACGCGAACAAATAATTTTGTTTGTAAATATTCGTTTATACAATATTGTAAATCAGTAAGCACACTCTTAACAAAAATAAATAAAAATATAAAGTTTTTGTTTTTGCTATAACTTTGATTTTGCAAACTCAATTAAAGTAATGTCTTTATATTAAAAATAAGTTGTATTATAAGATTTAACTAATTTAAGTCATAAGTATATTCATCAAATATATTCTAATTACTTAATAATACTGAAATTAATTAATTTGAGAAAAAATTAAATTAAGATAATTGAATGCAAAAACAAAAAATTCCGTTGAATAGGATAGAAATAACTGATTCATTATTGAGTCATTACACACCGGATTATCACGCTTGATTATTCTACTTTATTGTATAAAAGAAAAAAAATTAAAGAATTAAGCACTATTTTTATTACAAATTTTTTTACTCATTTTCGTAAAATTTATAATGTAATAACATTTATAATTATACAACCAAAATACTAATATGGAAACAAGTATTTTCGTGACACTTTCCCTTTATAAAATAAGAATAAAATATTAAATAAGATTTAATATTGAAATGTAATTCATATTTAGTATTCAAAAATAAAACTTAATATTTAAAACATTAACAGTTTTCATTAATATACTCAATTTTAATATTTATAGTCTTCACGTTTATTTTCCAACTGTATTTACCAAAATTAATGTGAAGAAAATGAAAGAACGGTAAATGAATAATTATTCATATCTATTTTAGAAAAATTACTTTTTATCATATAAAAAGGCAATGAGAAAAGTATTCTTACCATTATTGCTGTTGGTGTTAAAAAAAACTATAGCTGACTGTAACTAAACTGATTGTTCTGGATTTATGAATCTACAAATGTCGACCACTCTATATGATTTTTTAGTGAAAACTGTTAAATAGTTATTTCAAATAGCCTCCAACGAAGATGAACCGAGTTTTTCAACCAATTAAAAAATGTTTCAAATAAAAAAAACGGTACTTTATTCTTGTTCATTCTTGGTTTTTAATATTCGTATAAGAACACCTGCTGTTCCGTTACAACTTTCAAAACGAATTCTGTATTAAAATATTTTAGATATGATTTGTATTCATAATACTATTTTAAACAATATAAGGTATGACAAAACAATTAGAACCGCAATTTTTGTATTTTGTTTCTTTTTAATAAATCTTAATTAATTTCATAAATGGCTTAAAATCAGTATATAGTATAAAAAAGAAAGAATTCAATGCAAGTACCTCTAAATCTCAAAAGCAAATCGCTGTACAAACTTTGATTTAATAGGGTGAAGTAGCCCTCTATCTCCTATCCATGAAGAAGGTTCCCGTTTTTACCTGAATCAATCCCCAAAGGGGCGTTGCGAGGGCTTAAGGGGCGTTACAGATCAATGTACCTGTTTTTGAAGTATTGGACCTAGGAACTTGAAATTTGGTAATCGTGTTCCTTTCAGGAAATAATGGACTTCCACAAATTGTGTTTTGCAAAAAATTGACATTTTGGGGAATAAAGGGTGTAATGGATAAATATTTCCCTTTTTCAATTTTAACACCTACAAACTTGAAATTTTGTAGGCATGTTCCGTTCATGGAATAGAGGTCCGCTACAAGGAGGATTTTCTTAAGAAATTACCCCAAAGGGGAATTGCAGGGGCTTAAGCGGCGTTAGATAAATATGAATCTACGAATTTACAGCGAAAATTATGCAAAAAAATATTTGTTTAAGTAATTGCTCCGAAATGTCCTACTATGTAAACTTTTATAAAAATACCTTTTAAAATATAAAATTGGAAGCCTGATCTGAAGAATTAGACATTATGAAGATACCACATTTTTTAATGAACTCGTCTGAATAACGCGGATTCTAGGCTGTTAAGTCAAAATGATATTCAATTGCTGGAGAATGTAAGGAATTTTTTTTTAGTTTAGTTCATTAGTTTAAAAGCACACATTACAATGTACCCAACTGACCGAATTTTTCAAATGAATTAAATAACAAAAGTAAACATTTGAATATACCCAACTTCCCGCTTCCTTAAATGAATTATACTGAGAAAAAAATTTATCAATAAACCCAACTGTCTGACTTCTTTAAAAGCATTAAATCATCAAAAGAGAACTAACATTAATATAATCCCATTAAAAAATGTCCAGAAAATCATTAAATTTGTATTCTAAATTGTATCTTACTAAAATGGGGTTTTTTTAAAATAAGAATTAAAACTTTGTCAAAAAATTACTTTTATCTATAAATCTTATTGAATTTCAAAGTTCTGTATTTATGTATTATAAATAAATACACGTATTTATTGAATTAATATTATACATAATTTTTGCATTCGTAACTCTTCCAAAACTGAAGTATCTAAAAAACAGATAAGAAAAAAATCCAGTTAGGTGAACAGATCTTGTAAAATGAACGGGAAAGATGTGTTCACTTGAGAAAGTAGTTTTCCCTTCTTTAATAATGAATCGCTTCAGTTAAAAAGTATATATACAGATACACACTTCTATACACTTTGTATGTATTCTAGCCACATTTCTTAAATTTTGAGTATTTAAAAAAACAACTGTATCATCTATAACGGCAATAAGAAAATAAGTGTTTTATAATTTCTTCAAAAACATACAAGATTGAAAAGGTTTAAGGTATCCCACTACGTTCGGAACCATGTCGCCAAAAGCCCTCGTATAGCTGAACAGTGCGACGTTAATATTCAATCAATCAATCACGTTCGGAACCATGATTTTAAAAAAGCACATAAATGTATAACTTTCATAATATTTAGTGTAACTTAGATTAGAATACATGTATAAAATTGTTTTAAGGATATTATGATAAAAAAAAAATTATTTAAATACAACATTTTGTCAAAAAATTAACTTAGAATAACTTTTTTCCAAATGTTCTCCTTTTGTAAAAAATGCTTCTACTGTATTAATATTTTTCCTGTATATAGCTCAAACCTCTGTACAGAGGCTCAACTATGATTTTTGAAAAATTCACATTATTTTCAAAGTTACAACCATTTGAAATAATTGTCGGCGTATTTTTTTAAAATTTCTGCCTTCTCTTTTCGTAAAACATGGATAAACCGATTTCCAATTTATGCGTTTCAAAAATTCTAGTTGAGTCTCTGTACAGAGGTCTAAACTATATACAGGCAAAATATTAATACAATAGAGTATTTTTTACAAAAGAGGTATTTGGAAAAAAATTATTCAAAGTCCAACCCTGCCAAAATAATGTAGCAAATGGTACGATAAAACAATTTTATACATGTATTCTATCTAAAATGACTTACCAAAATAATTTTACATTTATGCGCTATTTAAAATCACAGTTCAAACATCAATCCAGATATACTATAAGAAAAAGAACATACAATAAGAGATGAAATAAAAAGGAAATCAAAGTTTTTTTTAACTTGCTTTGAAATTTTCAAAAATCGTTACTTGAGTTATTTTACAAAGTAATAGTTTTTAATACCTGAACTCTATTGATTTAAGACACGAGGTAATTAATTTGAAAAGATAACTCTAAAAAGCAAGTTAAATAAAAGTTTACCTTCTTACAACGAATGTAAATTTATAACCACACAAGAAAATGCATAAAAAATATTTTGATATAAAACAACATTATTTTTTTCCCTCTCAAGACCTGCTAGCTGCCTCAAAGTGGCGAGAAGGTGTAACGGAATGGGCGATGTACATCGGGAGTATATACTCCTGGTCGGGTTACCCTAGGTGTGAAGGCCATTCCATTATGTCCAGCAGGCATTGGGGGCTAAGTCAGTCTTCTTCTTTTGGTGCTCCAGGTCCTTGGATCAATTGAAGCCTCTTATTTCCCATTATTATGAAACCAAATCCCAATTCGAGCTTTAATACTGGATCGCCCGTCGCTCAGGTAAATCAGGGTCCCGTGGGGGTTTAGGTAGAGGGCTTCGTACAAGTGAATTACAGTCTCCTCCTAACTGCAATGCTAATTTTTTACAAAATAGATCAATAAGAGTAAAATATAAAAGTACGTTGTCTGATACTTTTGGATTCAGACATGGCCTCTTATACGGTTCAGTCCTAAGCCCGATACTGTTCTCATTATATGTTTCTGGTCTTGAGGAGGTAATCAATAAATAGTAGTGTTGGTCACTTTTCCGATGATATCGTCATTTAGTATTCGGATTTAGTATTCAGAGACTAACCTTAATTCTGCACTTTCTGCGGTCTGTACCTTTGCTGAACAGCAAAAATGATTTTTAGTCACCTCAAAATCAAGGTTATACTTTTCATCACCAATAGACATCTCTTTAACCATCAACCAACTGTTTTTATGAATGGCAGCCAATTAAATTACACAAAAAATGCCAAATACTTGGGTTACATTCTGGACCAGGAGATATTCAGTGTAACAGACATATAGAAGGGATCAAGTAGCAAAATAATACAGAAAAAAGACGTTGCATTCTCAAATATTATGATGTTTCCGGACATTGACTGGGGCGCAGGGCCACGTTGTACTCTGAGAACCACCTACATCTTTTCCAGTTTATTTTATGCTTCTGATGTGCTTAAATAAACTTGAACGAGAGTCTGGCACAAAGTGCCTCAAGAATAAGTATTGGGCTTCATGTGGCTGCCTAATAATAATATTTTTCTGTTAATACAGATTTACCTTACCTTAATACACCTTAATAAAAGTTTTTTCCTAGAAATTAAAGGGGACATAAGCTAATTTTTTGAAATTTGTTGCTGGACACTTTGCACAAATGATGACAAAAACCTATAATTTACAGCAAAAAAAAAGAATATCTATGTTATAAAATGTATTTACAAAGAAAAAAAAAGGGGATGGGGGTTGAACTTTAAAATACAAAAATTTTTTCAAAAAAAATTTAAAAAAAAACATTTAGTACAAAAATTTCTCAGTTTTGAAAACCAAAACAAATGTCATCATTTTTCCAAAAGATGAGGGGGTTAACAACTCTCTTAAATATTTAAAATTTTCCCGGACTTGGTCTTGTCGGTCCTTTTCATTTGGGAGACAATGAGAAAGGCTGAATCTTGTATTGCTTACCACTGCCATATACCATGCAGTATATTTAGAACTTGCCCTTCATCATGTTATTGGTCAATGGAATGGCTTTTACCGTAGTGCGACGCGGCAGGGGGGAGGGGGGGATGACTTTCTAAATATTCGTCAAGCTGCAAGCCCCTCTCGAAAATGGGTGGAAGGGGAAAAAAAAGAGGTGGGAACCCCTGACTTTTTCCCAGGATGTTCACTGATTAAATTATTTGTCCCCGGGCCCGAATCTCCTGTCATCTTTATGGTGCTCAAAGCCTCGGCTAACGTTTTTACGTAAAACAAGCCTCTTGTCAAAAAAGATTTTCGGGGCCACTCAAACTGACACATCCGATCAATTGGAATCAGAAACTTTTTAGAATTTGTTACGTCTATTTCCTTTGCATTTTTTTTTTTTCCAAAGTATGGGAGGGTTTATTTGTAAAGTCTGCCACCCCATTGTAATAAATAAAAAGAGAAAAATTTTGTCAGACCCAAATAAAGCATTTGTTCTATGGCCCGGAACGTTGTAAAAAAACACATATTAAAATTACTAATTTTTTTTTCGAATAATCTCAGAAACAAAAATCACTTAAAATGGTTAAAATTTTTCCCAAAAATTGAACATTTTGAAAAAATTTTAAAAAAATTCTAATTTTTAAAATTTGAAACAATGGCGGGAAAAAAACTGATTCTTTACTCTTTGAAAATCAACTTTATAATACAATCTAAAAGAAAAAAAAATTTTTTTTAATGTTATTGGCCTCTAAAAAAAATTTTTTTAAAAAAAGGGCACTTTTAGCCTTCAAATAAATTAAAACGAAAAGAAAAATAAAATCAAAAATTTTAAAAAAATTATACGCGAACAAATAATTTTGTTTGTAAATATTCGTTTATACAATATTGTAAATCAGTAAAAGCACCTTTTAAACAAAAAAAAAAAATATAAAGTTTTTTTTTTTGCTATAATTTTGATTTTGCAAACTAAATTTAAAAATTGTCTTTTATTTTAAAAAAAAGGGTTTGATTATAAGATTTAACTAATTTAAGCATAAAAATATATTCATCAAATATTTTCCCTAATTACTTAATAATACTGAAATTAATTAATTTAAAAAAAAATTAAAAAAAAGATAATTGAATGAAAAAAAAAATTCCGTTGAATGGGATAGAAAAAAATGATTCATTTTTTGGGTCTTTTCCACCGGTTTAGCTTGATTATTCTACTTTTATTGTATAAAAAAAAAAAATTTAAAAAAAATTAAGCACTTTTTTTTATTAAAAAAATTTTTTACCCTTTTTTTTAAAATTTTTTGTAATAACATTTAAAATTATAAAACCCAAAATACTAATATGGAAACAAAGTATTTTCTTTAAACATTTTCCCTTTTAAAAAAAAATAAGAAAAAAAATATTAAAAAAGATTTAATATTGAAATGTAATTCATATTTAGTATTAAAAAATAAAACTTAATATTTAAAACATTAACGGTTTTCATTAATATACTAAATTTTTAAATTTTTTTAAAAGTCTTCACGTTTTTTTTTCCAACGGGTTTTCCCAAAATTAATGTAAGAAGAAAATGAAAAAAAAAGGTAAATGAATAATTTTTTTCATACTATTTTAAAAAAATTTTTTTTTTATCATATAAAAGGCAATGAGAAAAATTTCTTACCATTATTTTTTGTTGGTTTTAAAAAAAACTATAGTTTACTGTAACTAAAGGGTTGTTCTGGTTTTATGAATCTACAAATGTCGACCACTCTATATGTTTTTTTAGTGAAAACTGTTAAATAGTTATTTCAAATAGCCTCAACGAAAAAAATGAACCGAGTTTTCAACCAATTTAAAAATTTTTTTCAAATAAAAAACGGTATTTTTTATTCTTGTTCATTTTTTGGTTTTAATATTCGTATAAGAACACCTGCTGTTCCGTTACAATTTTTCAAACGAATTCTGTATTAAAATATTTTAGATATGATTTGTATTCAAAAACTATTTTAAACAAATAAGGATGACAAAACAATTAGAACCGCAATTTTGTATTTTTGTTTTTTTTTTAATAAATTTTAAATTTTAATTTCAAAAATGGCTTAAAATAAATATAAGTATAAAAAAAAAAAGAATTAAATCAATTACCCTAAATCTAAAAAGAAATCCTGTACAAATTTTTGATTTAAAAAGGGGGGAAGGCCCTCTATCCCCCTATCCATGAAAAAAAGGGGTTCCCGTTTTACCTGAATCCCCCAAAGGGGGTTTTTCGGGGGTTTAAAGGGGGGCGTTACAAAAAAAATGTCCCTTTTTTTTGGAATTTTGGACCTGGGGAAATTGGGAAATTTGGAAAATCTGTTCCTTTGGGGGAATAATGGACTTCCACAAATTTGTGTTTTGCAAAAATTGAATTTTTGGGGGAAAAAAGGGGTTGTAATGGATAAATATTTCCTTTTTCAATTTTAACACCTACAAATTTGGGGGAATTTGTAGGCATGTTCCGTTAATGGAATAGAGGGTCCGTACAAGGGGGGAATTTTTTTTTAAAGAAATTCCCCCAAAAAGGGGAATTGCGGGGGTTAAGGGGGTTAGATAAAATATAAATTTAAACAAAATTTACAGCAAAAATTATGAAAAAAAATATTTTTTTTAAGAAATTTGCCCCGGAAATGTCCTACTATGAAAACTTTTAAAAAAATACCTTTTAAAATAAAAAATTGGAAGCCTGATCGAAAAATTTTGACATTATGAAGATACCACTTTTTTTAATGAACTCGTCTGAATAACGCGGATTCTAGGCTGTTAAGTCAAAATGATTTTTAATTGCGGGAAGGAGAATGAAAAAATTTTTTTTAGTTTAGTTCATTGGTTTAAAACCACACATTACAATGTACCCAACTGACCAAATTTTTTCAAATGAATTAAATAAAAAAAGAAAACATTTAAAAATATCCCCCTTCCCTTAAAAAAATTTGAATTATAGAAAAAATTTTTTAATAAACCCAACTGCCCAACTTCTTTAAAAGCATTAAATCATAAAAAGAGAACTAACATTAATAAAAATCCTTTAAAAAATGCCCAAAAAATCATTAAATTTGTATTCTAAATTTTTTATCTTACTAAAATGGGGTTTTTAAAAAAAAATTTAAAAACTTTGCCAAAAAATTACTTTTTCTATAAATCTTTTTTAATTTCAAAGTTTTTGGTATTTATGTATTATAAATAAATACACGTATTTATTTGAATTAATATTATACATAATTTTTGCATTCGTAACTCTTCCAAAACTAAAGTATCAAAAAACAAATAAAAAAAAAAACCCATTTAAATTAACAGATCTTTTTTAAAATGAACGGGAAAGTTGTGTTCACTTGGGGAAAAAAATTTTCCTTCTTTAATAATGAATTTTCCCGGTTAAAAAAAGTATATATACAGATACACACTTCTATAAACTTTGTATGTATTCAGCCACATTTCTTAAATTTTGGATTTAAAAAACAACTGATCATCTAAAACGGCTAAGAAAAAAAGGGGTTTTTTTATAATTTTTTCCCTCAAAAAAATTTAAGGCCCATCCCAAATTGAAAAAGTTTAAGGGGGTCCCAAAAAACTAACCTTTCCCGGAACCATGTTTTTAAAAAAACACATAAATGTATAACTTTCATAATATTTAGTGTCAGATTAGAATACATGTATAAAATTGTTTTAAAGGATATTATGAAAAAAAATTATTTAAATACAACATTTTGTAAAAAAATTAACTTAGAAAAACCCTTTTTTTTCCAAATGTTCCCCTTTTGAAAAAAATGCTTCTACTGTATTAATATTTTTTTAAATAAAAAGTAAACCTCTGTACAGGGGCTCAAAATGATTTTTGAAAAATTCACATTATTTTTCAAAGTTACAACCATTTAAAATAATTGTCGGGTTTTTTTAAAAATTTTCTCCCTTCTCTTTTTCGAAAAAAACATGGATCCGTTTCCAATTTATGCGTTTAAAAAAAATTCCCTAGTTGACTTGTACAGAGGTCCCTATATACAGGCAAAATATTAATACAATGGGAAGTTTTTTTTTTTAAAAAAGGGGGTTTTTGGGAAAAAAAATTTTATTCAAATTTAATTTTGCCAAAAAAATTGTACAAATTTTTTGGAAAATTTTTTAAAAAAATTTTATACATGTATTCAAATCAAAATGCCCTTACCAAAAAATTTTAATTTATGCCTTTTTAAAACCCGAAACTAACCCGAATCCCTTAAGAAAAAAAACATACAATAAGAGATAAAATAAAAAGGGGAAATAAAATTTTTTTTAACTTGTTTTAAAAATTTTCAAAAATCGTTACTTGAGTTATTTTACAAAGTAAAGTTTTTAATACCTGAACTCTTTTTTGTTTTAAAAGACACAAAGGGGTAATTAATTTGAAAAGAAAACCTAAAAGCAAGTTAAAAAAAAGTTTACCTTCTTACAACGAATGAAAATTTTCCCCCAAAAGAAAATGCAAAAAAAATTTTTTTTGATATAAAACAACATTTTTTTTTCCCTCTCCCAAAACCTGCTAGCTGCCTCAAAGTGGCGGGGAAGGTTTAACGGAATGGGGCGATGCATCGGGGTTATATACTCCTGGTGGGTTACCCTAGGTGTGAAAAGGGCCCTTCCATTATGTCCAAACTTTAGCATTTGGGGGGTAAGGTCAGTCTTCTTCCTTTTTGGGGCTCCCCGGGGCCTTGGATCAATTGGGAAACCCCCCTTATTTCCCATTATTATGAAACCAAATCCCAATTCGAGCTTTTAAAACTGGATTGCCCGTCGCTCCCGGTAAATCAGGGGTCCGTGGGGGTTTTGGTAAAAAGGGGGCTTCGTAAAAAAAAGTGAATTACAGTCTCCTCCCCCCTCCCCTCTTAATTTTTTCAAAATAGATCAATAAGAGTAAAATATAAAAAGTTTGTCTGATTTCTTTTTGGGGGCAGACATTTGGGCCCCTTTAAAAGTTCAGTCCCAAGCCCGATACCTTTTTCCCTTATATGTTTCTGGTCTTGAGGAGGTAATCAATAAAAATAGTAGTGTTGGTAAATTTTCCGATGATATCGTCATTTAGTATTCGGTTTTTAGATTAGGGGGAACCAATTTTGAAATTTTTTGGGGCCCGTACCCCTTTTTGAACAGCCAAAAAAGATTTTTAATACCTCAAAATCCAAAAGGGTTTTCCCTTTTTAACCCAAAAGACATCTCTTTAACCATCAACCAACTGTTTTTTATGAATGGCAGCCAATTAAAAATTTCACAAAAATGCCAAATACTTGGGTTACATTCTGGACCCCGGAGATATTGGTAACAGACATATAGAAGGGGTCAAGTAGCCAAAAAAACAGAAAAAAAACGTTGCATTCTCAAAATTTATTTTTCCCAAAATTTACTGGGGCGCAGGGACGTTTTACTCTGAGAACCCCCTACATCTTTTCCCGTTTATTTTATGCTTCTGATGTGCAAATTTAAAATTGAACAGAGTCCAAAAGTGCCCCAAGAATAATTTTTGGGCCCTTTATGTGGGTGCCTTTAAAAATATTGTTTTGTATGGGGTGATTTACCAAACCCCTTTTTATGAGAAGAAGTTATAGCCTGGTAAAAAATTACAATAAATTATCTGCTTCTTAAAACCCTCCCAGAACTTTTGTGATGCCTATCTCAGTTCTTGGGTCAATTAAAAACAATTAAAGAAGCATAGCCTTTTTTTTTTTTTGACATTTGATTTAGGCCTGTTTTTTTGGTAATGTTGAACCTCCTCCTTAAAACCCTTTTCCCATTTATAGTTCGCTTGATCGAAATACATTTCCAGACTTGAGTTAATTTACCATTTTTTTTAAAAAAAATCTGATATTCTAGAATTTAATAACCAAAATTGTTCTGGGGAAAATCCATGGCATCCCCCACTTGGATTGAAAAAACTATACTTTGGAGCATGGGGGACGGTGGTATTTCTGGGGGAATTGTGCTCATTGAGACATGATGGTACATTTGACATCAAGATTAGGAATGTTAACTACTGTTCTGTTTTTGGGGTCTGAACTAATTGCAATACATAAGGTATTGAAAATTGTTTCCTTTCTTTGACCTTGTCTTCAGGGGAAAATTTTGGGTTTTTAATGACGTGGTGCTTCTATACAGCACCTTTCCCCATTGAACAAATGTTGAGGATATGACAAGCTTGAAATTTTTGTGGATGTTTTTGGAAAATTTACTTTCTTCTTTTACACTATTTACTTTCAAAGGGTCCCCTTCCTATTGAATTAAATGGGTAACTCGATAGCCGATAGTTTGGGAAATCTGCCCACTGCTGACGCTTTTTCGGGGGCATGTCTAACTTTGCTGAACTCTCCTCTATTAAAAGGGTGGACTTTGGTGACTTTGGGGGGGGCCCCTCTCACCTTTGGTTTTTTGGGGGGAAAAAAAACGATGGTGTCCCAAAAATTTAAAATCCCCAAGGGGTCAACAGACAAACTATATCCGCTTTTTTTTGGGCCCATTTAAATCTCTTACTTTTGAACAGGGCCAGGGAAAATCTTTCCCCGAGTGTCATAGATGCCAGGCTCTGATCAGGTCTCTCCAGGGCAATTTTTCTTAATTGCTTTACTTTTTTACGAGGTTTTTAAAAAAACCCATTTTATTTCTAGATTTCTTTGGGGATTCTTGGTTTTTTTGGAGAAAGGTGTAGCTGAGCTACACCATCTGAGAAAAAAAAACAACAACAAATTTTTTTTTTTAATTAAGGTATCTTCATATTTTTTTTAAATTTTATTTATAAAACAGCTAAATTTTAATTAAAAAATATATACAAAGGAATATTTTCATAACTTGTGCAAGTAGTCTTTAAAAACTGTCTTCCAGAAAATTTTTTCTTAAAAATATCTGAGCACTTTTTTAAACATAACTAATATTTCTCTTTATTTTTTATGTGGTTATAACATCCATAATATTTTCCTCATGGTAATTCCTTTAACTGAGAGAATGCGAGGATTCTTCTGTCTATTTGCTTGAATTACGCCTCAAGTGATTGGATGTAAAAAAAAAAAAGCTATTCTATTGATATTTATATATTACATTAATAAATTAGCTTTTCTATTCGAATGTTCTTTTTCTTAAGACTTACTGCAGAATGTATCACATTATATAAATATATCTCTGTCAATAGTCTATTTATTTATTTTCTTGTAAAATTCATTCTACTTTCTTTCATTGTAATAAAATAAATTATATATAATTGCAATAATAAAGACTTTTAAAAATGCATAGTATACCTACCTGCCGAACTATATCTCTGCGATGAAGAAATTTAAAAATATCAGCTAATATTCCTTTAAAATTTTTTTTTGACGATAAGTAAATATTTTGAAAAAATTCAAAAAATTTTTATAAAGGACTTATTTTCAGGATTAGGTATTTTAAAAAAAATTTAAATATGTCTAAATTTTTGGAAAAAGTAAAGTATGTAAAGGGGCAATTTTTAAAATAACATTTAAAATTTATAGAAATAAACTATTATTCAATTTTTTTTGAATTTAAAATAATTTTTTGCTTCAATTTAAAAATTTTTTTCTTTTAAAATTGCTTTGAAACCTTTTTATGGTAAAATTCAATAAAAAATAAAATTTAGCTTTTAAAATTATTTTATTTCAATTTATCCCCGGGGGGGGGGTTTAAAATATAAACTATTGGAAGCCAGATAAAAAATTTTTTTTTTAAAGGGAAAAAATTTTGAAATGTACATATTTTCCCCTTAATTTTTTTTTCTTTCCAAAAAAAATATAAATATTTATATAATTTTAAAAGGGAAAAAGATGAAAAATTGGGGTTTTTTCCCAAAAACCTAAAGGAAATGATCAATTCAGCAAGATGTTAAAAAAAAGTCTCTTTGATGTCTTTTCCCCTTTTTTAAGTAAAAATGGTTGGGTTAAAAACCCTAACGTTTTTGTGAAATGATGAAATGAAAAATATGCCACTTTTTGGGGCTAGGGGGGTGATTTTTGGGGGGTCTAATAACTTTTGTTATTTTAGGATCTGCTGGGAAACCCGGGGATTCCCACCCCCCCAAGCTTTTTTGGGCCCAAAATCTCCCACACCCGAGCCCCACAGTCCTTCAGACCTGGCTCATTCGATCCCTATCAAACTGCTCTTCCGGTTTTTTTAATTTCATGCTCATGGGGGTATTCCTTTTAAAAGTTTTTTAAGTTTTTTTTTTTAAAATTTTAAAATTTATTTTAAACCCCCAAAATTTATGGCTCCTGTTTAGTCTCGGACATGGGGATTTGAACCAACTGTTTTCCCCCCGTCGAGACCCCCCCCATATTCTTATTTCCCCTTTTGTACCCTGGGGGGGGTTTTTAAATTTTAAAAAACCCCCCTCCCCTGTTAAACCTATGGGGGTTTGGGAAAAAATTTTACCCCCAAGGGAAAGAGCTTGGGACTTGATTTTTTAAAAGGGGCCATATTTTTGTGTATGCGCGGGGCTTTTAAGCCCCTTCCGTTCCCCTTTAAAAAAATTTTCCCCCTTAAAAACTCGAATTCCCAAGCTGCCCGGGCCCCCCGCACCGGCTGGATTCGATTTTTCTCCCTTTATGGGGCTCTTCAAATCAGGGTTTAAACCCAATAGCCCCATTCCTTCCTCCCATTTCCTTTTTTTTTTTTTAAAAAAATTTTAAAAAATTTTTTTTTTCCCCATATAAGCTTTTGAGGATTTTTGGCCCGTATGGTTCGAAGTACAAGGACTCAACCTCCAAATTTCTCCCCCCCCCCCCGAACAGCATTTTGCCAATGCAAATCCTGACTAGATCATTTCACTGAAACAGTTCAGAGTTTGAAAAAATCACTTACTTTCATCATGGAAATGGCATTGAAGAGACGTTATTTTAAAATATTTTGAAAATGCTGCAAAGGAGGGAAGACACATGAGAGGACGAGCTCTTGTACTTCCGAACTATACAGGTCAAAAATCCTCGTAGCTATGGGGAATTTTAAAAAAATTTTAAATTTTAAAAGTGTTTAAGGTATCCGACTGGGTTCGGAGACAATTTTCTAAAATATAACTTAAATAATTATTTAATTGTTATTTTTTAATTAAGTTTGTAGCAAAACTATGAAAATACAGCAAGAAGAATTTTTTGAAAGCTTATTTTTCAAAATATTGAGAAATTTGTACCAAAATATTGCTAAAAAAATGCTATTTTGCTAACAACTCTAGAAATATATATATCACAAAAATAAATAAACTTTTTGCAGGGAAACAATTCTTCAATGATTAACTATGCTGTCAATTAAAAAAAACTCAGGTTTTACAATAAAATTATGAAATACAGGTGTTCGAAATAAAAAACACAGAATATTTCTGAAAAAAGTTTTTTTTTATATAAAATTACATTAAAAAATAACTTAATTTTAAAATTATCCTTAACTTTTAGCAGAAAGCATTCATTATAATAAAAAGAACAAACTCAAAAAATTTCATAAGAATATTTCGTTTACTTTTAGAAATATTACTCTTACCGTTAACCATTATGTTCAAAAATAACATTCTTCAGAAAATGCAAAATAAAGTTTATATTTGCAATAAATTTTTTTAAAGATTTAGGAAGGTATCAAAACACTCCAGATTTCTATGCTGTGCCTTTCTGAACCTCATACTTCAAACTTTTACATTTTTGAAGGGCCTTTCTTTTTTTACGAGATAGTTTCTTATCTGGTTTAGAATGCCTCGTAGAACCAACAATTCTCGTTTTGTCTAGGTTCCAAAAATATCCTTTTATTTCAGAACATAATTTCATTCCTAATTTTTGAAGTAGAGGTAATAGACCGGCAAATCCAAAATTAAAAAGTATTATTGCGATATAATTCATAAAACGGAGTGTTTGTAACTCAACAAAATTGTCCTTCGGAATTATATTCTACACGACATTGATAAGACTTTCATTGCAGTTCTGAGCTTTCCCGTGAAGACATTTTCTCAGAAGATTTCGATCGCAAAATTCCTTGTAAGTCTTTTTAATAGAATTAATAGCTGAATTTTTAAGATCCGTTGGTTTTTCTTTCAACGTTTCTCCAACAAATTCTGCTCTCTGAAAATCTTTTCTTTTTTGGCCTCATTGATCTTTTTTGCATGTCAAATTTAATTTAATTAAAAATAACTATAACT
Organism: Trichonephila inaurata madagascariensis; assembly: GCA_019973955.1. Lineage (NCBI taxonomy): Eukaryota > Metazoa > Arthropoda > Arachnida > Araneae > Nephilidae > Trichonephila > Trichonephila inaurata. Next base: position 20,533 of record BMAV01008626.1, read on the forward strand.
CTATATAAAAGTACTAATAGAAAACTTATAAAGAGATCTAATTTTGAACACAAATGATAAAAAGATAGCATCTCGTTTAAATCAAAGCAAACATTGCAATCAATTAACCGTTGCCTATTTTCAAGCAAAATATATCTATTAAAAAAATTTAAAGTGAAATAAAGTTTACTAAACATAAAAAGAATTCGTTAAAATGTTTTAAATGAATAAAAATCTCATTTTGTCGGTGAAAATCAACCGAAAACTTACACTTACGGTTTTGATTTGGGCTTACTACCTCGAGTAAAAATAGCTATACATTTTTTTCTAAATGACTCAGAATTAAAAGTACGACATTTTTAGAAAACATATTAAACAGGCTACAAAAAAGGGCTATAAAATAAATTTTAATGTATTTTGATGAAAATGATGACTTTAAACCAGTCGGATACCTTAAAAACGTAAAATGGTGGGGAAGGAATGGGGCTATTAGGATAAAATTACGTATTTGATGAGCTCATACGGAGAACAATCGAATCCAGCCGGTGCGGTTGATCAAGGTAGCATAGAATTCGAGTTATTAATGGCGAAGCCCTGTAGGGGGGAGCACTAGAGGGGGTCAATTCCACGTAAAGCTCACGCATACACAAAAATATGGTGGACCTTTAAAAATCAAGTACAAAGATCAATTCCTTAGAGGGGATGAAATTTTTTCCGACCCCAGGAATAACAAGGGAGCATGATATTTTAGTGCTTAATCCCTCCTCATGCCTACCCAATGGGAGTCAAGTATATGACTGGATGGGTCTCGACGAGTGGAACAGTTGGTTCAAATCTCAAGTCCGAGATTCAAACAGGAGCCAAGATATTGTGGATTTAAATAAATTTTAAAAAATGTAAAATAGTTTAAAACAATTAAAAACTTGTAAGGAATACTCCTTTTAGCATGAAAATATAAAAACTGGAAGAGCAGTTTGATAGGGATCGAATGAGCCAGGTCTGAATGGACTGTGAGTCTCGAGTGTCGACATATTGGCCAAAATGCTGAAGAGGGGGTGGGAATGCACCGGAGGGGATGCGTCCCAGCAGATCCTAACCATAACAAAAGTTATTATGATCCCCCAAATATCAGTCCCCTAGCCCCAAAAAAGTGGCATATTGTTTTCATTTCACTAAAACAGTTTTAGGGGATTTAACTAATTAACTTACTCTTACAACAGGGAAAAGACATCAAAGAGACGTTATTTTAACATCTTGCGTGAATTGATCATCTCCTTTAGGGATTTGACGAAAGCCCTAATTAATCTCTGAAACTACTGGACCATATCCTCTGAAATTTTGACATAACGTTGCATTTGAATCCGGACGGGTTCTTATGTACTTATTATTTCGTAACTGTTGTCTAAATTTTTAAAATTTAATTTTTAAGTGATGTTCTGGTGTTATATGGCGTCAAATGATCTCACGTTTCTCACTAAATGGAAAATTCATACTTTACTCGCAGTTTTTCAAGATTATTACATATTTTTGCTTTAGCTATGTTTTTCGGTTGGAATATTTATCCAATTTTTCTCTTTGATACTTAATTAGGATTATTTTTCGAGTAAAAATCATTTTTTTAATGATTATTCTTATAACAAATAAATTTTTTTTTATAGATTTGGCAACATTCATATAGTATTATCGCGGGATGTTTATGTTTGTGATATTGCTTACAAATTGCAGCTTCCTTTTTCAGTAATTTTTCGCAGAATTTATTAATTCTTGAAAAAGCCAACATGATAATTTTTACAAACGAAAACTTCTTATTGATAAGGGTATTTCAGTTGTTTTTTTTATCACTGTAATTAACGTTAGTATTGTATTTCCGTTTTCTTTACATGCTTTAGATAGTATGAAATTATAATATCATGAATATTTGTATTTTATCTTTCTCTCCCGTAATCCTTTTTTTAATTCAATGTATAATTTTTATTTATTTATTTATTTATTTTTGTATTTTTGTACTTATATATATATATATATATATATATTCTTTTTCTTCCACTTTGCGATGTTTTTATTTGGCCAAATTAATCGACGGCATTGTCCTAAAATACGTTTTTTTTTTAAATCTGTATTTGATATTTTTTAAAATCTTGATGTTCCTCTGAAATATGAAATAAATATTTTCTAATATATATTTGTGTTTGTACTAAACTGTTTATCTTGATTTTATCAAAATATTGAGCCTTATTTTATTTTTGTTACTTAAGATTTAATTTTATTTTATGACTAGCTGTACCACATGTTGCTGTGGCTCAGTCAGGTTAAAAAGAATGGTACGCCACAAGGTAGTTAATAGTCAAACATTGAAACAAATAAAGAAAGGGTTCTTACATATTATTGCAGCAATCGCCAACTCTATTATAACTCGCCAAATTTTCAACCCCAATTTCCTATGTGTTGAATTGGCAACCAGATGCTTCATTTCATCTAATGTTGCCAATAGGTGCGATAATGTGTAAGTACTGTTTGCTTTTGTCAGGTACATAGCTACCACTGTATCAGCCATACCATATCTTAAAAGAGCCCTTTAAAGAATTTTGATACAGAGCCCACTCAGAGCGTTTTTGCAGTTTCATATGTCTTTATTATAACCTTTAAGTGTATGCAATTGGCTTCTGTGCATAAAATTGCTTTACAGAAAATCTTAACTTGAGTCATCATACTGGCCAAGTAAAAGCAGTGTTGGTAGTAATTATACATATCAAACTGGAATAGGCATTGGAGAATGAGCAAAACAGACAATTGGCTTAAGTACCTGTTGATGAAGTAGGTGGTCGTAAGATTGTAATTATTTTTTTGGTGCTTATGTACTATCACCAACGTTCAAAATAACTTACCAAGTTGACAGCCCCAATTTCGCATGTAAAGTATGTGCTGAATTGGCAATTGTGTGCTTCATTTCATATAATACCACCAATAGGTTCTGATTATACGTAAGTACCTTATTTTTTCACCTTATGCTTTTTCATTGATAAAGATAGTTGTTCTTTTTATGTCAGTTAACGTTAGTATTGTATTTTATTTTTCAATATTTTTTTATGTTTGGGATATATACTTTCAATAATTCTTTTACATAAAGTACTAATTTTAATTTAGTACTTGCATATTATTGCACAATCGTAAACGTTCAAGATAACTTGCCACTTTGGCAATCCCAATTTTGTATGTGCTGAATTAGCAATCATGTGCTTCATTTCCTATAATGTCACCAATAAGTTGCGATAATATGTAAGTCCCTTTAATTCTGTAAATTACTGTAACATTAGATTGGCCACAACACACCATTTTGGCGTGATTTCAAAATCATGCCAAAAACGGGTAGCCTACCAATATGAAGTTAATATTTTGAGTGTTATTTTTGCCTGTTTTATCTGTCTCTCCAGTAATCCTTAATTAATTGAAAATAATTTTTGGGTGCTAATTTGATATCGGGGGTAGTAGCGCCAAGCTGTTGTTTATGTTCGCCAAGATGGGCGATCATATTACAATATGGTTACCTTAATATTTTTATCGTCTGTCGATGGGGATAACATATATTAGAAATAACTTTAATTTGTTTTTTCTCGCTGTAACCCTTTAATTTCAGACGATTTCTTTAAAAATTTAACCATTTTCAGAGTAATTTTTCTATTGTTTGTGTCTTCTGTTTAATTCTGGGCATTTTTCGTATATGGGTATTTCTAAAATGAGTTAGTAATAGAATATTTTTTTCTTAAAAGAATAAGTGTTGTGCTTTTAATTATCGCTATAAATCGTTTATTTTCGTTTAAAAAAATTTTTTTTTACGTTCGATGAAATTCGTTGAAGGAACTTGCAGTACAAGTTTCATATTGCAAGCTTTCACTACTTTGTAATTGATATTGTAAATTAATCTTAACAAACATTATGTAATTATTTTATTCATAATGAAAAAAAAGTGCAATTATTACTATGTGTAAGCATCATATAATATTCGTTATTTATAGTTTCTTTTAGCATTTATTTATAAATATTATTACATATTTTATTTATTTATAATTAATATTGTTATTTATTTATAATTATTGTCTTATTTATTTATAGCTATTCTTATGTTGTTTATTTATAGTTATGTATTACGAGTTCTCTTATGCATTATTTTTATTTTTTTACAATTCGACGATTATTCTTTTTAATAATTACTATTTATTTATATTATATGATTATTATTTCTAATAACCGTTATAAAATCGTACTACATGAATATTATATATAATTACGATAAAATAATATAAGATTGTTATATGCTGCTTATAATACTATTATTAGTACATGTTACTTTTTATTACATAATACTAATATTCATTATTTATTGATTAACCTAGGTTATTCTCAATCTCTTCCTATATCCTTTATTTGAAATACATTGAAATGTATTTCAAAACAATTCTTTTAAATTATTGTGTATCATTAAATTACCACTAGGCTGCCATATTGGATTTCATTCTAGCAACAAGCAGCACTTGGCGCCATTACTCCCGTTATCAAATTAGTTCCAATTTTTGTATTTTTTATATTTTAGTACTAATATTTTTATTTATTTTGCACATTGCGATGTCTTTGGCAAAATTAATCATTGGGATTTTTCTTAAATATGTTTTTTTATCTGGTTTTGACAATTTTTTAAATTTTGTTAGATGTCTGTCTGAAATAAACATAGCAGAATAAATATATTTTATAATATATATATATATATTGTGTTTGTAAGAAAATGTTTATATTAATTTAATCAAAATATTGAGCCTTCTTTTATTTTTAATATCTTTTTAAGATTTAATTTTATGTTATAACTAGCTGTACCCAGCTACATGTTGCTGTGGCTCAGTCAGCTTAAAAAGACTAGTGCACCATAAAGTATGCCATGAGGCTTACAAAAGTAATAATACACAAGAATTCAAACAAATAAAAGAAAAGGTACTTGCGTATTACTGCAACAATCACCACCTCTATTAATAACTCGCCAAGTTGGCACCCTTTATTTTTATGTGTCGTACATGCTGAATTGATAACTAGGTGCTTCGTTTCATATGTATATTAATACGCAAGCACAAATAATTTCAAAGTACATAAATATGTTCATAAAATAATCAAAAACATATTACTGAAAAAAAATTACTACATTAATTTGAATCAAAAAGCTGTCTGAAGCAAATAAAATATACCCAAATTTGATGGAATGGCTCTACTCTGAAGTCCATGAGGGCAAAAATTTAATTTTACAATTATTATTTTTTTTCTGATGTATTGCATTGCAATTGAGCTGTGTCTTTTATGATAGTGTCAATTTTGTGTGAGCTAAGTTTATTATTTCATTGTTCTTCATTTAGTTTTTTAATTGTTTTTCTTATTTCTTAGTGCAATTGGTGAGAATTCTGTTCTGTCAATTAATTTTCATTTAAAATCCTGGTGAAATTGACCTCTTTGGAGTGATTTGTTCAAGTGGAATGAAATATTATGCTTCCCGTTACATCAGAATTGAGCTATGTTGATTGATTTGCATCTGAAGTTAAATATTTTGTTTGTATTTTTATATTTTTCCTTTTTTAATGTTTTGCAATTTTATATTTTTAAATTTAATCTTCATATTTTTAAGTCAATTAATTTCCAGTGTCTGTTACATTTTGAATGTGGGCAGTCACCTTAATTATTTCTTGATAAATTTCATTGCTATTGTGTGAGCTGTGTCTTTAACAATGGTGTTGATTTTGTGCAAGTATATCATAAAAGTACAAATGTCCCAATTTTTCTTCGGTTCATGCAAAATTTCTTATGTACCATCAATTTGTCACTACTGTTCTAGAACACACAAACTTATTTGTATATTAGAATCACCGTAACAAAATTGGTGCCATGCAAATCACATCTTGATATCAAAACAACAAAGAATCTAACATTTATATGAAAAAGAACCAAATCAGTCACATTTGGTTGGAAAATAGTGTGATTCGCATGGTGGCAATTTGGCTGCAATGATGCTAATATGCAAGTGACCACGCAACAAATAATAATCGTCCATGTGAAAAGCAGTCTGTGTCTAGATATAAGACACTCTGTTATAAAGATATACCCTTAAAATTGTTGGTAACAATTGCTAATGCTAACTGAATTGTGAATCGCAAGAATTATAAACACTTCATCATACATTTTTTTCTGTGAAATCCATGTTTATATTTGAATTTTCCTTGCGTATTCTACTGAAAATATCTTCAGTCCCCCGCGCATGTATGGTTTATGTTTCTCCCCTAAATTTGTTGGAGATGAAAGAATATATGATGGCAAACAATGCACAAATTTGATTTTGTTGTCACATGTTGCCCATTTCATTGATGTTACTTCCCAGTGTTAATGACGTTTTTAACATAGGCAGTCACCTTAATTATTTTTTTCTACATTGCATTGTTATTAAGCTGTCTTTTACTATAAAGTTGATTTTATATGAGTATAGTTAATTTTTTCCCCATTGTTTTCCATTTAGTTTTTTCTCTTCATTTCTCAGAGCAGTTGGCAGGAATTGAGCTCTGCCAATTAATTTCCATTTAAATTCAAATTATTTAGTAAAATTGACCTCTTCAGAGTGATTCGTTGGAGTGGAATGAAATATTATGTTTCTCATTTTATGGAATTGAGCTGTGTTGAATCATGTACATTTGAAGTTAAGTATTTCATTAGCAAGAGTATTTTTTATTTTACCCTTTCTTTTTATTGCTCATTTTTCCTTTCTTTCAGCATTTTAAAATTTTATGTTTTTGTTTCAAATTTTTTTTTTCTTTTTAAGTGCAGTCAATTAGCTTCAGTACATAAAAATAATGCTTTGTAGGAAATCAAATTTAGGTCATCCTATTCGCTAGACAAAAGTAGTGCAACGAGTAATTGCATAGCAAATGGTAAAAACAGATGAAGACACGTCCTGAAGACGCAGCTGAGCAATATGCAGCCGGACTTGAGTAAGCATGTTTGCGAGCACAGCATTTGCTTTTTACGACATCAAGTCTGCTCTGTTCTCGACAAAAGGAATACTGTAGGTTACGAATGGCTGAAAGATGTCATTGTGAAACGGCATTTCATCGTCAAACATAACTTGATGGTGAGTAATCACAAGATAACAGTCGCATTGCATTCCAGTGTAACCCAGGAGAAGATTATTGGTTGAGCCAGTATGTTCTCATCAACACAATTACAGAAGTGTGTCATTATTGCAAGACTCTGAAATTTAAGGGAGAAACACAAAAGGAATGTTTTGTTCCTCTGGAAAAATTAAACTGCCTCAACTTGGAGAACCACCAGAAACTTTGCTTGCCAAATATATTGTAGAATGAAAACATTTCCTATGTAACATAGAGAAGTACAATTCAAGTTTCCAAGCGACATTCTTTCGAGAAATGTGCATTTGTAAACACACCTGTGATTTAAAAGAGATACCCATAAGCATTGTAAAACTAACCCTTTGCTCTTGACTGATCTAGGGTAGAGCCATTTAAAATAATCCTCAAGCTTGAGGTCTCCACTATGAAGACAAATAATTTTAGTTTCATAACATAAGGATGAAAATAAGCCATAATAACTTCAAGTATTTGGTTAACAAGTTACAAAGGAAATCAGTTAAGGAAAGTTTTGTGTACATATATTTTGCTGCCCATCTGATATAGTAGTTAGTGACGCTGACTGCTGTGTCGTAGGGCCTGGGTTCAAATCCTGGAGTAAGCATGGATGTTTGTAAATGTATAGTGCCTTTGTGGCATGGAGATACTTTGAATAACCATCGAACTGCAAGTTCTCTTGTGAAGTTGGTGGAAGGGGAAGAGAGTTGAGAGGCATCTGACCACCTCCGAATGTTCTCCCTCAAAATTGGGGTGGAACCAAGCCAAATTGTGTAGTCACTTGCATGATGCTCAAAGAGCTACAGCTACCAGCAACACATTTATAATTTTTTTATTATAAAAAATCATACCTCAAATGCAAATGTTTAAACATATTAAAAATATATCCCTTCTCTTTTCTTTCTTTTTAACCACACTGAGCCACAGCAATGCGGGGCAGGGTGCAGCTAGTCAATATATAAAATTTAAATATCAAAAAATCTCATTTAAAAGAAAAAAATTATAAATATTCCTTATTTTAAATAAGTTAAAAGAAATTATCGGAGTATTTTATTCACTTATATATAATTTTAGATATTAGTTGTGTTGACTTTTAAATTGAATCAATTCAAAGTAGTTTATATAAGTTCATAATTATTTGCTTGTATTTGATTCTAAATTTAAGAAAATTACGTTTGAAAAGTGTAAGAAAAGAAAATTTCATTGGATTTACTTTATTTTTTCCAGTTACTCTAAATATTTTAACTATTTTTTTAGTTCACCGAATGTGCGTTTCTGTGTTAGGGCATATATATAGTAAATATTGTAAGAATATTTTTAAAAAGTATAAAATCTTAAAAATCCAAAGTAAACTTCCTTTTTACGCTTAATGTGATTTACTTCAGTTAAAAACAATATTTCATATTTTTTACTCATATAAATTGCAGAATTTCAAATGATTGATATTATTCTCGAAAGTTATCGATGACGTGTCGTTTATAGCTTAAAGAAATTTTTGCATTCCTGTTGAAAGGCGAGAAATTATCTCGAATCTGACTTTGGTCAAGATTATTCGGAAAATCACAGTGTTCCTAAAAACTAGAATTAAAAATTATAAATAATAATAACTAACAAAGTATAATAATAAAAATTAATAGTTAATTAGCATTGTCTGTTTCTAATCTTTTATGGTATTTTTACTGATTATTTTATATATATTAAGCTTTAATGTTTCATTAATCATTTTATTTGAATGGATTTTAAACACAGTACAAGATTTGGATATTTAGATATTTTGTAAAACGAAGAATCTTGTATACAATTTTAAGAGTTTTTATTGATAAGAACTCAACATATTGATAACTACAGTCAGTAAAAAGATTATACATTTTTAGTTTTTAGTTGTTTTGTCCCAAATCGATTAGGAGGAAAGTTGAATTCTGGAATTCTGTAGAACAAAAAAATGTTTACTCATCATTCCTTGGTTGACATTTTCTGCAATAGGTTTCCCTGGAATGGATTCAGCAGGTCCGTTCTTATCTGCAACAAAAAAGAACATTTGAAGTTATGTATGAAATACTTCCAGATGAAAAACTGCTTGTAATCAAATTTTGAATAGTCCTAGAAATACTGTCTTCATAGTTCGGAACCTATGAGGATGAACTTGATTTCTATTTATCAGCTGGTGCGTGAATGATTTCCAAATCGGAATCATCAGGTGGTAGTAAGTCGAGCATCTCTGGCACACTTAAAGGTGCCGGTCTTGACTTATATTCACTTGATGCTTCTAAGTTTGGATTCATTTCATCTTCTGACACACATAAATGTGTCAAATTGAAATTATATTCCCTCTATTTTTTAAATTTTGGATTCATTTCATCATCTTTTGTTGTAATTTGTCTTAAAGGGGCATAACACTTAAACTTTTTTTAATTAATCCATATCGAATGACTGATATTTATTGTAGAAGAAATTTTGCAGTATATGCTTTGTCACCGTATTAACAAGAACAGTTGACTCTCCCTCTCCTTTAAGAGGAAGATATTGTATGGTGTTGCTTTGATGTAAATCAACTGCTTTGTGCCTTCCAGTAATTGATTTTGAAATACATCTTTCTATTCTGTCTTTTTTCTCTGAATTATTGCACATGAGTTATCAATTTTCTTACGAAGACATAATACATTGATCGATGTGTTTAATTTTACTGCATCATCTGGATTGCATTCTGATGCTACGTTAATTGGTTCACCTGAGCTACTGATATTAAAAGGATGACTACAATCGAAAGATAATCGTTCAGTGGTTTTGAATTTTCATTAGGTTCCTAAACTTATTCTTCTAGTACTTTGATATAGGATCTATATATATTTCAAGGGTTATTAAGCTATTCGAACTATCGTCTTTTTTATGTATTTTGCTGCAAGGTACTTCTTTCATAATATGTTCAGTCGAATCCTCAACAAAGAATTCGGCATCATTTTCAGTAACTTTTCAAAGCTTGCGTCTGTTTAGTTCATTAGGTGAAGAACTTTCTCCAGGTATTGTCTCAGTTTTCAACGAAACTGAATTACGTATTACTTGAGGAAACAATTTAGAACTGTACTTTATATCCCGATGGTTGATAGCTTTTTCCTGAACATCAGATGAATTATTATGATCACTTTTTTTAGTATCAATAAAATACATTGAGATTTTAGGAAGAAATTTCACTTGATAAGTGGGTATTAACAATACCTTATTTGATAAACCCTGAGGTACTGGAAGTATCCCATTTTGATTTATATTGACTTTAAGATTCGTTTTGGAGATTGCTTTAGGTTGCTGAAAATTTTTCTTAAATTCTTTTCTGCCGTCTTTTACATCTGCCGAAATTATTTTTAATAACGGCTGGGGCTGTTCCCTTCAAGATTTGCCGTAATGCTCCATATTCTGCAAATACATAAGATGCGCTGTTGAAAAAAACATTTCAAGCGTTATCAGACCTTGTTAACACACGGTAGCCATGGTTATTACGCTGGGAGCTGTGTATAACGTGTGCAATAGTATTAATTTAAATTAAATGATAATAAAAGTTCTAACATTGCTAGAAATTTCAGTTTATAATAAAAAAATGTCCTTTTTTTTTAAAAAAAACAAACATTTTTTGCTAAAATATGCTCAAAACTTTGCTTAGTGAACAAACTAGTTAATGATCGCAAATCATGATTTCTCTATTGTGCTTATCAAAAACAACTTAGCCATATCAAATGAACATCTAAGTTAAAATACGGAGTGTATGTTTAAATTTGGAAAATAAACGTATGACAAAGTATGCTATTTTTATTATAATAAATGAATTGAATGCAACAAATAAATATTTAAAAAAAAACATTTAAAACACATTAAAAGAAAATTGAGTTAATTTCTTTATTAATAGAGAGGATAAGGAAGTATTATAAGAGAATATGAAGTTCTGATATCAACTTTAAGAAATTAATTTGAATTTCATGTAACATGAATAATAAGAATTACGACGACCCAATATCCTGAGTGACATCACTAGCTACTTTGTTATCTAAGGAGTTATGATAGAACCGTGTATTGACGATATCGGACTGTATAACAGTGCTGTCATTAAGAGAAATGATTCAACCATAAAGAAAAAACAGTTGTTAATAGTTTAAAGCAGCGATCGGTGGCAACTTTTAAGTTGTGGCGTGCCAAAGCAAAATACCAA
>BMAV01008627.1:0-18617 GCA_019973955.1 Trichonephila inaurata madagascariensis
GGCTGAATATTAAGTCGATCGCACCACTAGATCATTTATACTAAGTATATTTATTATCTGTCTAATCTAGCTTTCTATACAAAAATATTACCGTTTATAAAGTAACTCACCTACCTTGGTTGAAGACTCATCTATTCTGCTACTTGTAGATAGGTGTACTCAGGTACTATTACTCTTCCTTATAAATTTTATTATCGAAGGTGGGCTTTTCCTTTCTTTTTTGTGAGTAGGCCGCCCAAACACTTGTTCCGAACTTTTTTCCGCACTAATTTTCTTAAGATTGCCATTCTTCACTAAACCTTCTATCATTTTAAAGTATATCTTATTTGCATTTTGCTTTGTTTTTCTTCTTGGTTTTGGGGTTGGAAAGTTTTGCCATTAATCGTGGCTGTCAAAGAACGTAGGGGAGTTATGTTAGAAGAAGAACGCGAAAATGTCCAAGGGACCCAAAAAGAGCATTCTTGAAAATTTGATACGGGGCCATGGACTAGCTACCCAGTGGTAAAAGTCACAGTTTTTCTTTAATAAATTATTGTCTTATTTTCATTAATAGAAACACAACAAGTCCGATCTGGAAATCTATTGTAAATACATATTTTAAATTTCTGGCACTGGATTCTCTTGGATCTTATTTTGTAAAAGTCAAAATGAAAAAATATTCTACCTAGAAGTACTTGAGTATTAGCTATAGGTAAAATCAGAGCAGGTTTAAACATTGGGCCCTTGGAATGGAAGCCCAGAGGCTCGGATAAGCTGGACTTAACCAGATTTTTCTCGGATCAACCGGTTCCAAAGGGGCCTGTTGATCTTCTGCGCCCAGGACCTGAAATAAGCTTAAATCGGCATTGGGTAAAATCCAAAGAAGAGTATAGAGTGAGTGAGTGTTTATTAATTTGCCACTCAAAAGCTACAAGAGTGACGAATATGATGCTTGAGATGGCACTCTTATCTAACTTCCACCCCACGCCAACGTGAAGACTTTGAGCCACAACAGATTTAATGTGCATCAGCTCCTCTACATGATTGGTCTTCAGTGGCATTATTACTGTAACAAGTGGAGCTCGATTATACTGTCCACTAGTTCGTGATCCTAACTACTGGGTTACAGCGGCCACAGAAGAATATAGAAAGCATTCCAGAAAATCTCCAATGTTAAACTGCCTACTGAAGGAAACATCATGAGTAAGATTCAAGATAATCCGGGATTAAGTGTACACCACAAGGAGCAACTGGCATAAAAAGTTATTATAATATTGAACTCTTACTTCGGTGGTAAGAAGTCTAATTAGAAAATGCTAGTTACAGTAGACTTCATAAACAACATTTGTTGGTCTACGCCGCAAAAAAAGTGCTTAGCGCTGAAAAGAAATATGTAAGTAAGCCTTTTTTTCTGAGAATCCTTTCCAGCGGTGAATAATATTTAATATCCATAGCTCAAGTGATCAAGCTATGATCTGAAGATTAAATCAACAAATGGTGACTAAGAATATATTTGAAAATGTCAAACACAGCGATGGGAGCATATTGGCTTGAGTAAATGAGTGATGCGGTGAGGTGTCTGCATGCGTGCTTGAGTGCAGAAGTCAAAATTTTATTTTTTATAGAAAGAAAGATAAAAGTACATGTATTTTAACATTTTAAAGCAAAATGTCTCAATTGGCGTAGAAAATCAGCAGAACACAATAATAGTTAGCATACTTTTAAGATTTTCAAAAAAAAAAATGGCTTCTCCATCATATTGCGAAGCAACTTCAGACCATTCCAATCTTCCGATTAGAATTCCATCGAACATTAATGGTAGAAATTGATCGTGAAAGCAAAAAAAAAGACATAAAGACGAAGGTTCAGCTGGAAAATACTGTTCAGTACATTTAAAACAATATTTTGCCAGAAAGAACAACAAAAGTCGTTTGAGAAGAGGGCCAGACGCTTATACTAAACACAATCTGATAAACAAAATTAAAAAGACGTTCCATAAACTCCTTAAATACCATACAGAAACTTTTTTGTTTCTCCTTTATAGCATTTTTTTTTAAATTAATTTTTAAGCGTCTTGGTTTTCCCCTTTTATAACGTCTGTAAATACTGTTGTATTATATTGTGTTAAACCAGTTTGTTATTTTCATTATCTTTCCAAATAATTTTAAGTGATTTATTAAACTTTTATATATGATCATACCTGAGAATGGAAACCTTTTTTTCTCTCTTCTCTTACAACTGTATATATGAAATTAACACATTAGCGTTTTAGCAATCAAACTAGTTCTTACTACAAATAACTAGTTTGTGAAAGTTCAGAAAATGAATAAAAACAGAAAAAACTGCTAATTGTGTAACATATATTTATCCATAGAAGAGCTGATGGAGTTACTATTACCAGTATCACACAGGAATTTTTCAGGGGGGTTTCAGGGTCGAAAGTCCATCATTCTTGTATCATGCTCCTTTTGATTTTGTCAATTTTCGGGAACAAAAAAACAGTAAAAAACTAATTATTGAATAAATAATTAGCATTGATTAATAAAATTAATCATTAATAACAAATACTTAATTAAATTTTACGTACTATATACTTAGAATTATAATCAGTCACAAAAAAATCAAGGGCTTTAGAGGGGGTGCCGGACCTCTAGGACACCCCCTTGTGTGTTTGCGCCACTGACTATTACTCTTATTTTTAATATCATACAATTTTAGGGAATAATTTAACAATATTGTGATTTCCCTTTGCTTAACAAATTATGATATACTGCATGAAGTTCTGATTTACCATTGATTCTATTCAATAGCGACCGAATTCAAACCTAATCCCTTACAAATTATAATTCATCTCTATTGAATCATTTGTCAGACTGGAACTCAATTATTTATATATTCACCAATGAGACTTTCCAACTCGAATTACTTCAGATCATAATGTGCATTTATTATTGAATCAGCATACTAATCATTAATTTTAGATTCCCTTAAGCTGTAATATATACTATTACGTACAGAAAGGTCACATTTTCTTGTCATGTTCATTCGAAATTCACAATGCGTTTATATTTTTGGAGTCAAGGTAGTTTTCAACAAATCAATGTGAGAATAATCATTGAAAACAAATTTTAAAAATGAGTAAAATTAAGCCATCTTTTCGCATAATGATTAAAAGCCAAAATTTTGAACTTCAAGCCCTTTTTCTGCATAGAAAATTTCTGGGTATTAATTTTATGTATTAGAGTGTATATCATTTTGCCGGTAGGGAATTAGAAAATAAATGTAGAACATATTTTATATACTAGAGAGAAAAAATTTCCATTTTAATATGGATTTTTTCATCATTTGTTCTCTTTATCATTAAAAAAAGTCGATAAAATGGTATTTTATTGTTCATCGGGGTGCGTCTTTTTTACAAATCATTTGAAAAGAACAAAAATTTCTTTAAGGGTATCGAACTACGTTCGGAAACCCTTTATTTTGAAAAGCATGTAAATGGATAATTTTTTAATGATATTTAGTTCCCCTAGATTGAAAATATTTTTAAAATTGTTTTAAGGACATTGAGAAAAAATTATTTAATTACAATATTTTGGCAAAAAATTAACTTAGAAAACCTTTTTCCAAATGTTCTCCTTTTTAATGTTTCATTTTTTATTAATATTTTGCTGTATATGTTAGACCTCTGTACAGAGGCTCAACTAAAATTTTTGAAAACGCATAACTCGGAAATCGGTTTATCCATGTTTTATGAAAACAGAAGGGAGAAATTTTAAGAAAATACGCCGATAATTATTTCAAATGGTTGTAACTCTGAAAATAATTTGAATTTTTCAAAAATCATAGTTGAGCCTCTGTACAAAGGTTTGAGCTATATACAGGCAAAATATTAATACAATAGAAGCATTTCTTACAAAAGGAGAACATTTGGAAAAAAGGTTATTCTAAGTTAATTTTTTGCCAAAATATTGTAATTAAATAAATTTTTTTCGTCATAATGTCCTTAAAACAATTTTATACATGTATTCTAATCTAAGCGACACTAAATATCATAAATATTATCCATTTACGCGCTTTTGCAAAATCACGGTTCCTAACGTAGTCGGATACCTTAAGAGCGATGAGAATTTATTGTCGAAAATCCAGTCCTTGAAATACAGGATTCAGCAGCAATATTCGCAGAATAAATCTCAGAAGGTCTTCACATCTTCAACAGCTCTCAGACACAATAATTATCAATGTCTAAAATACACGTATGTAAAAGATTATTCACAAGCATCACTCGTCCAATTCAACAGCCGAGCTCATCGGTAAACGCGATCAAGGCAAGTATACCAGTCACTAGTCAAATTAATACTGACTCATTTTCGGCAAGCTACTCTCTGTTTATAGGCCTCACGGATCTTTCGAGAAAGATCCGCTTGCGTAATAGTTCTTGAAATTAGTGAATTTCTCCACAAATTTCCGTAAGAATCCAGAGGGTACCGAACTCACCATATTGGTCCTTTTCCAAATGGGTTCGCCAAATTGGCCCGAAAAAAAGATCCCAAATTTTGGGCCTTAAAGTTTCCCCTTTTTTCCAACTGAATCGCTATTATGACGTAAGGGACTGCGTTAGTTGCGAATATTACAATTTTAAAATCAAATAAATGTAACATAGATTTAATAAAAAGCTTCACATAAAATCAAATTATTTTTACACTTTTTTTATACAAAATTTAAAATATTAAAATTTTTTCTTTTTTTCCGGAAAAAATTGTTCCATGTTTGAATCATCTTATCCTTTAACGTTAATCGGAGACAGTCAAAAATCATACGAGTAACTCATTCTACATTTGTATACCGAAAACTTGTTATACTCACAAATGCAACTAACATCATTTTTTTTTTTTTGTTTTCCAAAAAATAAAACAAATTTTTTTGCACTTTCCATTTTTTAAACTACTGCATGAATGTAAACCGTTAAGACAATTTTTTTTTTAAAAAATTTTTAAAAAAAACTACTGGATTTCACATTAACGTTCATAAATTTTTTTTTATCAAAACCCCCTTTTTTCCCAACCCCTTTGGGAGTCGAAACCCCAAACCCGTTTTTTTAAATGATCTCACCCCAAAAAAAGGGAAAATTTGCAAATTTTAATTTGTGGATCTAATAGCTCAAAAATTTAAAGTCTTAATATTTATAACCTCTCCCGTAAATCCTCATGAGAGACGGTGTCCGCAAAACCAGTTCTAAGCATATCTCAACTGAACAAAAAAAAATGCTTGCTAAATTTCAAGTCGGTAGTTCTTATAATTCAAAAGCTGGTAATTTTTCATCTATAATTCTCCTTTAATCAACCTTAACCCCTTTTGGGAGTCGATTTCTGCTAAACACTTTCGTAGGGGATCTCTACTCAACAAATGAAACATGCTTACCAAATTTCAAGTTTGTGAATCTAAGGGTTTTGAATATCTCGTAATGAGTGAGTGAGTGAATGAGTGTTTCTTCGTTAACATATATGAAGATAAATTAAAAAGTAAAGGTGTCCTACAAATCTAGGTCACATGGATGAAGAGATGATACCCCGGGCCGCGGGGTATCACAAAGGAACTTTTCAATTTCTCTTTCCAAGTTTTAGCAATAGCGCTAGTAACCAGCTCTGAATGAGGGGAAGTCGGCAACACTTCTATACAATGTATCTCTTGTCTTTTCTCGTTGTCATTGAGGTGTAGGAGACCGTTCAACATGACAGCTCCATTGTCGATCTGCACCAGCGATACTCAACCTGTGGCCCACCGAGCCTTTTTAAGTGACCCGGTCATGGTTCATTGCTATGAGAAATTTACTTATTTAAGAACATTGTATTAAAAGTTTGGTGGGAAATTCTTTGTCAAGAAATCAAATGCATCAATTTTGCTTTTTGCTGTCGGTATCGTACGGTTACTAATTGATATTCTTTTTCTATTTGGAACGGTTACGGTTACGCAGTGGAGTAGCGACAATTTTATGGGTGGAACTAATTTTTAACTATCTTTCATATCTTGCAAGAGAAAAGTATTCGAAAAAATAATAAATCGTTTCAAGACTATTGGGAGGTTGACTATTTTGCAGTGAAAAACAAACGTTGAAAAGTTATTGTTTGATTTGTCACGAAAGTGTTCTATTTAAAAAACAGCATTAAACAGGAATCGTTCAATGACACTTTTTCTCGAAGATCTCTTTCAAGACATAATAAAAATAGGCTCTCTTGAATAATCTTTGTAACAGCAACAAAGTGTTTTATCAGTGGTATATCACGGCGGTAACAAAGACATCCTATGAAGTTATTTATATTATTGGTAATCATGTGAAACCGTCTACTGATGCATAAATTGTGAAGGAGTGTTTCTTAAATGCTTCTAATTTAGTGTTAATGGCAGAAATAAAAAATATAAAAAATTATAATTAAAAACTGCAAAACAGGAGCTATAATATCTTGATCAATTTTCCACATTTTAAATTTCCAATGTTATCTTGGTATTAAAAGTATGGCCCGCGTGAAATAGCTGACATATGTATGCTGCCCAGCAAAAAAAATGGTTGAGTACCCCTGATCTGCACCAAGGAGGAAAGGAGGGCAGTGGTTCGCTTTTTGTTTGTGGATGGTATGATACCTGTGCTGGAGGGTAGCTATCCCTTCCATCACTATACCTTCAACGACGACGATCCTCAGTGGTTGACTTTGATGGACGGCCCGATCTTTCATCGTCCCATAAGGAAGTTCTTCCCTGTTTGAAGCGCTCAATCCATCCGTATATCTTGCTTCGCAATAAACAGCTGTCACCATATTACTCTTGCATATGACGAATAATTTCCACAGATTTCACTTTCCGCAAACAAAAGCGAATCACTGCCTTCATTTCGTGCTTGGTGCAGATTGACAATGAAGCTGCCATGTTGAACGGTTTGTTACACTTCATAGACTATGATGGAAGACGAGTGACATGTTGTAAGAAGTGTTGCTGACTACCCCTCATTCAGCATTGGTTACTAGCGCTGTTGCCAAACCTTGGAAAGAGAAATTGCATAAGTCCCTTCTCATTTTGATTTACCGCCGTACAGTAGCTCACACAAAATTTTTTCAAGGAGGGGGTCCAGGGTCGAAAGTCCACCCTTTTGGTATCATGCTCCAGTACGCTGCCCACCATATTCTTTTGATTTTGTCGATTTTCGGGAACAAAAACAATACAAAATTAATTATTGAATAAATAATTGGCATTAATTAATAAAATTAATTGTTAACAACAAATACATAATTAAATTTTACGTAATATATATATGGAATTATGAGCAATTGAAAAAAAATCAAGGGCTATGGGGGGTGTCCGGACCCCTAGGACACCCCCTTGTGTGCGCCACTGCCGCCGTATATAACACACGTCATGCTAAATTGTGATCTGTTTATTAAAACTCTTTAGCTCATTCGGAGATGGGGAAACTAAAAGTAACTGTGCTGTTATAATTTTTAAAAAAAACTAATGATACTTGCTTCGTATTAAAAATATTTAACATTTTTAATGGTGAAACGTAGTCTTATACATAATCCATTAAACATGCGTGGGTGGGCATTCCCAGGGTACGTGCTACTTCTAATGTTTTTAATGTGTTGCAGTCTACCCAGTGGCAATTCTGTATTAAAATTGTATGTTTTCTTTTTTTTTTACAACTGTTTTCAGCCCTGTACCCTTCTTTTAAAACATGAAAGATTACTATTCGTTCTAAGAAACACAAAATTGTCAAGTTAAAGGCTTGAACAGCTTATGAGCGACTGCTAAACCATGGACGTATTCAATGCAGCGAGCAGCGAATAGCCATGAACAGATGAATCTGGAGCAGACGTATGACCTTAATTTGTTCGCTGCCGAGGCCCGCGCCATCGCGGAACATGACATCAAGGCGAGGGCCCGATTCCGCGAAAACGTGGTATATGAAGTCTCTGTAGCAGATACCCGTGCAATCGTGGGAAGAATTGGTTATCAACACTTATTCTCCCCTACAGTCGGCGAGTGGAAAAAAAGACATTTATATGGTTAGCATCACACTGATCGCTTTTTACCCTACAGCGGCATTGAACGTGTTAAATTCTATCGTGCGTTTCCAATGAAGGTAGTTCGAATCATTGTCTGCACATTTATCGAATAATTTGCTTAACTAAACACAGTCACATCGACTGTGAAAAGCCAATCCTCCTGTCTGGCTCTGGCTTCGATGTTCTAAAAATATGTTTCTTTTAGCATGAGCATCTCAGGTATTCGTAAAGCGGTTCACCCCAAAATGTCTTGACGATCCACCGGTCGATCGCAATCGACTTAATGCCCATCCCTGCAATTAAAAACGAGAAATATAAAGGCTGCATTTCTTTCAACGATCATTTATCACAGAGATTAGTACTTCCAAACAGACGGCTCTTACCAAAAGTCTCAACTTTGCAAATAGTTCATGGGAAAATAATAAATTTTATAATACGAAATTGTGCACGTACGCGTGATTACAGTGTAACAATGCTTTCTAATTACGTTCTACACTGATTTTATTTTCATCAGAGAAATATAGTCATTAATATGCGTTATTATCTTCAGATTTTTATGATTAATCTGAATGAATAAAATCTTACCACAACGAAAACTTCCTAATTGCTTCCCTTTTTGATTAGTCATTTTCAGTTATCTTTTTAAAGTAATTATAAAGACTTGCTGACAATACCTTACCTAGATCTCAGGCTGGATTGTCAGTTTATATAATTTTCTTAATCCCCCAACTAATAATCAGTTAAAATAAATAAACTTATATATATAACCGAATATATTTCTATTCATATCCATAGTCCTGTGATAGCCTCCCACCTGGGGAAGCCATCTCTTCATCTACTCGACTTAATTCTGTAGGGGTTAAAGATTGATGACTCAAGCTAGCCATAAGAAAAAAAACCCAATTTATTTTTATCCAATATAACAATCAAAGACAATTTTACTATAGAGAGAAAATCAAGAGTGATATATCGTACCTCAAAATCTTATGTGAATAAGCGCATGAAATTCTAACCGCTTAACTTTACTCATAGTTATCCTTTGGATCCTAACTACCTTAATTTATTTGGATAGCTAAAGCCCGTTCTATAATTACGCGTCTAAGTTCAGATCCTTACCGTAACTGCATGCGTTCAGCAACTCAGCTTCCTTTCCTCCTTCTTTGTTGATTACTAAACCTCCACTATACATCTAACTAATCTGCGTATCAAAGTTTCTTCTTGAGAGGGATGGCTGTAAAATAACTCAATTAATGCCCCCAAAGACTCCTCAAGAGGATTAGTAAAAAAAACTCTATAAAGCCCCGTCACAGTGCTATTCAAAGAAAGTAAGAACTGGACTTCTTAACCCATTTTACAACTTTCTTATATTCATGTATATTTTTTTACTATTATTATTTCCCACGCTTTTCTATTTCTCTTAATGTTTTTCTCTTTTAATTCAACGAAAAAAAAACCCAAGACCTATTTTCAACTACAATAAATATTCAGTACTTTCAGTCTCGGATATGAGTACCCTAGAACAGTGGTCTTCAAACTTTGTAGACTCACGAAACTCATGAAATAAGATGTTTCCAAGGAATCCCATCCAAGAGCGCGTGGCGCCTAATATATCTTAAAATAATACAGGGTGTCAGGGTTTGAAGTATCCAAAAGTAATGGCTTATTATTACGGAACTATCCATCAGAATGCAATAAACTGTTCATCCATGGATTGGAAAATTCTCCGAGATTTTTTGGGTCTAGTCCAATCTGCCGAATTATGCGACGTGTTCGCATTATTCGGCAGTCGCAGACGATAAACTTTTCACACTGACTCCATTAGTAAAGATGTTACCGCTACAGTAAAAGGTGCAGTGCGTGTTTTGCTTAACGGAATTTAAATCAGAATTTAAATCAATCACGCGTGTACAACGACGTGTTGGAACAGAATGCAATGTCGTTACTAGCTTGCCCAATAGACTTATCAGACCTGCTACAAAATGAATCACGCACAGGATCAACAGTGTCATCTATCACGAAAACTTAAGGCTACTTCATAATTTGAGATACCAAAGCTCCCATCTCCTTTAAAGTTCTTTCCAATTGGTGGATAGATTTTGATGTTGGAGGATCGAACATTCTATTTTGCTCGAACATGTGGCTATACACGCGTGACTGATTTAACTTCTGTTAATCAAAGTAAGCACTGCACATTTTGCTGTTGCGTCCGCATCTTTACTAATGAAGTCAGTGCAAAAAGTGTATCGTCTGCGATTGCCGAATAATGGGCGCACGTGCGACCGATTGGACTATACCCAAAAATTCTCGGAGGTTTTCCAATCCACAGAGGAACAGTATATTACATTCTGATATATAGTTCCGTAATAATAAGCCATAACTTTTGGATATTTTAAGCCGGGACACCCAGTATTATGTAGTAAAAAATTCTGATATCCTTATATATATAATTCTTCTGTTCGTGTGTAAGTGACTGAACTCCTCCTAAGCGGCTGGACCGATTTTGATGACACTTTTTGTGGGGGTTCAAGTGGATTCCAGAATGATTTAGGTTCACAATTCAGTCCGATATCGCAATTAGTTAAAAATGCGCCAAAATTATGTAAAGGCACGCGATTATTCATAAGAAAATCATGGGCAATATTCTTGAGGCCATTATTTTGAGCGGCAAACTTCAAGGTGAAGTTGTACTTCTACCACAGATCCCAATTATTCTTTCAGACTCACCTACCTATTCAAATGTTTGCAATTTCCAATTCGCTTGGCATTTGCTATAACCATTAATAAGTCACAAGTCCATCAATGCAATTTGTGGCTTAGATTTAGAAAACCCTTGCTTTTCGCACGGCCAATTATATGTTGCATGCCCGAGGTTTGACAAACCATCGCATATGTATGTTTATACCCCATAGGATTAATCAAAAACATTGTACATTCAATGGCATTACGATAAATTTATTTTTTGTGCATTAAAAAAAATATACCTGTTATAAAAATAGCTCGAGTTTTATCTTTTTACCCTTTAATTAAAACAAGTTTTAGTTTCTATTTAGAATAGCTTCTATATTCAACTTAGCTCATAGTAAATACATACTCACAAGCAATCGATAGGTCGAATTGTGGTAACGCACATGTGATGATGTCTTATAAAAAAATTCTTTATTATTCTTTATAAAAAGTTTCATCAAAACGGTCCAGATTGTTATAACTTATTCAAAAAAGTTTGTAATTTTCGGATTTAAGACGTGTATACAGGGCAACGTCTGTCGGGGCCGCTAGTGTTACTATTAATTTCTTGCCATAAAAAAAGAAGAAAAATGTTGTGTACGTCATAGTTTTTAAGAGCTATAATTTGAAAGAGAATTCAGTATAATAGAAATTCTTCGTAATAATAGAAAAGTAATAAAACAAAATTATTTTAAGAAATTTTTCCTGCAAGGGATAAGTGGAATAAAAATTCTTCCACATAGTCACACATATGTTAAACGCAAAGCACCATTTCCTGACATTTAAATGTGTTTTGCTTCTTTTCTTTCTATAATTTTACATCCTATAGTATAAATTGTTTCTCTTTCACTCATTCTGCGTATTTATTAATAGTGATAAAATATATTATCTTTTGTATGTTAAAACCAGTGGGGAAAATCTTTTAGAATCTTATTTCCCATTTTCAAACATACAGTAGTTATCAAAATAGAATTCTTTAAGTCGGTTATAAAGAAAATACTTTCTTCAATAACGGAATCGCGGAATCTTCTTACTTTCGCTTTAAGCTTCCTTCTTGTTTTAATTATTTTTTTCGATAACTCTTTCATGATTATTTTTTTAATAATTTCTTTGACAGAATTTCAATTCGGAAACTTAATTTCGACCAATAATCTAGAAATACCCATTTCTTTTTTTTTTTATCAAGTACCATCTTTTATCTACAACATTTTATGATACAACAGCTGGGTTGTGCAGTTGGTTTGTCGGTGGATTTTCATGATGCAGAAAATCGACAGCATACATGTCGTATGATTATGCGGCATGTATATAAAGAGTTCCCTTGAGTGCTTGTCTGACTTGAATGCTCTCGGCAAAATTAAATTCCTAAGACAATTTCGCATCGTCAAAGCTCAGATACCACCCTCTGGAGAGAAACCTAGGTGTTAAAATTACTTGCGGTGACTGGTATTCCATCTACATGGTGCCGCACTAAAAAGAGATACTAGCTCCCGGGGAATGTACTAGGTCTGTAATGGTAAAACACCGATTCGCAGCTCCATTAAGAAAAAAAAATTTATGATACTCATTTTTAGGGTACTTGCTTATTATTTCAACTCTGACAACCTTCAAGATAACTCACCAAACTGGCAACCTCCGATTTTGTAAGTGTCGTAGACACTGAATTGGCAACTATGTAATTCGTTTCATAGTTTCCTCTTGCCACCATTCTAAGTCTAACCGTTCGATGATATGGCAGGCTTGAATCATAATACATATAAACCTGGGATTCACCAAAATCTTAAATAATAAAATTTAATAACAAAATCAGTTATATAATATACTTATAATTAACTTCTTATTTTGTGATTTCTATGGTTCTTAGTTTCAAATGAAGTTTCGCCAGCTACCAGGCACTAATTCCTTAATGGTTAAAGATTTATTACTTTAAAGACAGCCACACACACACACAACACAACATAAAAAGAAAACTAACTGCGACACATTTAATTTTAATTTGTTAACACCAATTTGTTTCGATGCTCGCCAACGTGACCGCCATCCCGCTCATTCCGCCATGTTGTCTCTCTCTCTCTCTGTACTCTGTCTCTCCTCCTCTGTCTGATTTCGATGGCCGCGCCACCTATAAAGTTTTTAAATGCCAGGCGAATCTTTCACTTATATATAATTATTATATGTTATTATAACTAATATTTTTTCATATTTTAAAATATATCATAAAGTTAATTATAATTATAAAATAAAATTATATAATTAAGTAATAAAAATTAGTTATAATCCTTTTTTACTGATTATTATTCATTTATAATTACTTATTATTTTTCACATTGTATTTTTCAGAATTCGTACGGCTTAAGGTAAACGACTAAGTTCGGAACCGTGATTTTACAAAAGCGTGTAAATGGATAATATTTATAATATTTAGCATAACTTAGATTAGACAATGTATATAAAATTGGGTTAAGAATAGTATTACAATAAAAATTATTTAAGTACAATATTTTGACAAAAATTAACTTAGAAAAACCCTTTTTTTCAAATGTTCTCCTTTTTGTAAAAAAATGCTTCTATTGTATTAATATTTTGCCTGTCTATAGCTCAGATCTCTGTACAGAGGATCAACTAGAATTTTTGAAACGCATAACTTGAAAGTCGGTTTATCCATGTTTTACGAAAACAGAAGGGAGAAATTTTAAGAAAATACACCGATAATTATTTCAAATGGTTTTAACTCTGAAAATAATGTGAATTTTTCAAAAATCATAGTTGAGCCTCTGAACAGAGGTCTGAGCTATATACAGACAAAATATTAATACAATCAAAGCATTTTTTACAAAAGGAGAACATTTGGAAAAAAGGTTATTCTAAGTTAATTTTTTGCCAAAATATTGTATTTAAACAATTTTTTTTTGTCATAATGTCCTTAAAATAATTTTATACATGTATTCTAATCTAAGTGACACTAAATATTATGAAAATTATACATTTATGCGCTTTTTAAAATCATGGTTCCGAACGGTAGTCGGATACCTTAATTCAATGTCGCCAACAATGGTTGTGATGGTACCTAAGGTTGCCAATAGGGTGGGGGTGGGACGTAAGTACCAATTTTAGTATTACCAAAAGATTTCGCTACTTGCAACAGTTTAACATTTCATGGTGTATCTTACAAAACTTCCCTCCACTCTTTTATTTCTATCACGGCTTTTCTTGCTTTTGAATCTGTAAATGAAAAAAATTGTGTTAGAGAGCAAGGTGGAAAAAATAATTTTCTAGAATGTTACGAATTATGTAAATCAGAACGTGACTTGTTACTGAGTCATTTTTTAAATGAAAGTCGCAAGATTATTTCTTTCTAACTGAATTTTAGCTGTCACAGTTATTCACTTTTGGCTATTATTATACTTGTTGAATACATGCAAACAATGCAATGCTCGTTTTGTCAACTTAAATAAACTTTAGCCGGTCAAAATGCTTACATTAGCTGTAAACGTGAAATTTATGATTGGAATATGTGCAAATATTCTGCAATGGTCTGTAAAAATACCGTCTGTTGAAATCAAGCTTTCACAGAAAGTTTAACAACTTAATAATTCCAAAGGCGTATCTACGAACTTAAAATTTTATTTGTTGAACAACTTTCCATACCATATCGCAATTGGACCACTGCCAAACTCGGTTTTTGTTGTACTGTTTATCATCTTTTATGACACCAGTCCAAACGATTGGAACCCTGAAGAGTACTTGTGCTTTAAATAACGCCTTCTGCTGCTTCTTTGGAATGTTATTCTTTTCTTTTTCAAATAAAATTGTGAAATCCTGTCAGCTAAAATCGATTTTACAACTTAAATTTATAGCTGATATTTTAAAACATTATGACAAATAAACATTTTTATTGTTAAAACTTAAATCCTTCTTATTTAAAATACTAACAAAAATGCCTTTTTTTCATGAAGGGGAAACGTTATTTATTTTTGAATTAGCTAAGTGGTTTCTTTCTTCAGAAATTTACCCAAAACTCAAAAAACCCCTTTTTAAAAGCAAATTGAAAAAATTAAAAATTTTTTTAAATATGTTTCCCAAGGGTAAAAAAAGGGGATATTTCCCAATAAAATTACTGTAATTTAAGACGCCAAAGAGGATAGCTTTATTTCACGGCAGGTTCAAAGTTTGTTAACTCCATGGGACAATCATAAAACTTGCCCCTTTCACTTCAAAAAAAAACCCACTCCTTTTTTAACTTTCTGGGCAAAAATTACTCTTCCATCTGGATATGTGTTTATTACTACCAATGCCTTTCGGCACTGCGCTGTAAATCCTAACGCTTCTACAAAGAAAGGAGGCAAGAATAGAAATATCAAAAGTAAGTCGAAATCGATTAATTTGGGTAAATAAGAACATAATAATAATTCTACTTTCTATTTAAAAATCTTCCCCCAACAATAAAAACCCTTAAAAAAAAATGCCTTTAAATTTGGTTTGCTTTCCAAGATTGTTAGCTTTTCAGTATATATGTTATTGTTAAAGTGTGGAATCCGTCATTTCATAGAATAACTAGGAATTTCATGAACTAACTAGGCACACAAGTCAGTTAAAGTACGTAAAATTATTGAGAATTCTACGCAACTGGGTATTCATTAATAACGTTCGATCTTAACCTTTTATTCCCTTTGATTTCTGCAGTCTTTTTACAATATTTTTTTTTTTATTACTACATTGAAAAAAGGGATAACATAAACAAAAAAACTCAACTTTGGGAAATTTAACCGTTGAGCTAATTAATTAAAAGATATCAACTGTAAAATTAATTATATACATTTCCTTAAAATAAATAGTAAATTGTTTTCTAGGGCCTTCATTAACCCTCAAAAAAAACACAAATTTTGACTTAAAATTTTTTCGGGGCAAAAAAATGTTTTCAAAAAACCAAAATTGAAGCTGAAAACGCAATTTCTACTATAAAACTATTCCCCTTTCCGCAAAAAAAACCATTTTAGAACCCGTGGCCATATATCTTGAAAGGGTGGATTTTAAAAAAACATTCCTACTAAGAATCCGTCAGAAAATTCAAAATGGTTTTTTTTTAAATTTTAAAAATGAGTGGTACTTTAAAATACCGTGGGAATAAAAAGGGGTTAAGTATGAAATATGCCCCGCGACAGTTTTTGAATCAATTGTTCTACACGCCTTTGTCGTTTCAAACCCCTTTTGCTTTGCAATGATGTTTGGGTTACCCCCTCTTTTCCCCTTGCTTTTTTAAAATTTTTTGGCTTTTACTTTTGGGTTAGCTAATAACCTGTTTTCAAGCAATGACTTCCATTAATGGGGGGACAAACCGTAAAAGAAAAAATTAATGTAAAATTTGAAATTTTTAAAATGGGAAGAACAAAAGGGAAAAAAATTTTCCCCCTGTGAAAAATTTTTAACTTTGATGAAAAGTAAAAAAAGCAAAAAAAGCACACAAAAAGTGACAGTGATATTGGTTCTCCGTTATAAAAACTTTAAAGTTCAACGGAAAAGAGAAAAGTGTTAAAAGGGGGCGTATAAAGATACAAAGCATGTTCTTTTTCTCTTTCTATTTAACTAATGTTAGCAATATATATATGAGCGATAACAAATTATATCTTCTGCTTTTCCATAATTATTTATCAATTAATCATCCGCAATAGGGATAAAATATATTTTTCGAGAAGTTTTAGCTATTTATGATCAATTAATTTATAAAATAGCTGTGAAATTGTTTATTCTTCACTTTAGCGATCTATCATTAGTTATTTTACAGAATAACTAGTTATTTTACAAAATAACTAGGTAAATATTAAGTTTTTCATCCATTATATACTTTACTGAACTGACTTGTTCAGTTATTTCATGAAATACCTAGTTATTCTATGAAATAACTGGATTATACACTTAAATGGTAACATATATAAAGTTAACAATTCCTTTTAGTAATAATTTCCTTTACAATTTCATATAAGCAACTTTTTAATTTGTAATGGTCCTGGCCTTTAGGACTCGCGAGTAAATAATTACTAGATACCCGCCTAAAGTGAATCTATCGTACGATATCTTTCCACCAATAAAAAAGCTCCATCCACGGAAGTCATGAGTTTGTAACTTCCATTTGCCGCTTGACATAAAAGGCCGAGATACCATGGAAAAGCTCTCTTTGTCTCTTTTCTTCGTCACTGCGTAGACCATGGTTCAAAATTACGTGGTCCGTCGCCAAAAGCCCTCGTGTAGCTGTACAGTGCGACGTTAATATTCAATCAATCAATCGTCACTACGTAATGCGCGTATATCATATTTGTGTTTTGTGTCGTCCTTTTCTATGTTTCTATGTGTTTAATGTACATTAAACCAGAGATTACCATTCAAGAAGACTGCCTCGTCTGTACCATCAATGCAACAAGGCAACATTGATAATAATTCCACATGACATCAACCATCTAAATCAGTGGTCCCCAAAGTGGTCCCTACGGACCCCAGGGGTCTCCAATAATATTCGGGGGTCCATGGAAAATTAAAACTGATTTAGGGGGTCCCTGAACAACATCAAGGGGTCCACGCAAGGTTTAATATAAAATTTTAAAAATTTTGATCCATTTTTATTTTTATAAAAATTTAAATAAATAACAATAATTCACTTGGATACTCTCGACTAAGTGAGCGCGGACTAAATCAGATCCCAAACACAGATGAATCCATACTAATACAGGAGCATCTTATTGAAATTTTAACAAATGGGGGACTTAAACTAATATTTGGACAAGGATACCACAAATTCTGGTTACAAAAAACAAATCCCGATTTTATATCTTTATTTCAATAAGGCTCCTGTATTAAAATAGATTCATCTGTTTTACGGATCTGAGTCAGTCCATGCGGAAAAGGGTTCAACACCCAGTCGGGAATATCCAAATGAATTATTGTTATTTATTTAAATTTCCACAAAAATAAAAATGGATCAAAAATTTTTTATTTTATACTAAACCTTGCACGGAATCCTTGACATTATTCAGAGACCCCAAATCAATTTTAATTTTCCAAGACCCCCTAAATAATATCGGAGAGCCCTGAGAGTCCGTAGGGACCAATTTTGGAAACACTGTTCTAAAGGTTTGTGTGGTCACTGCTTTAAATTACCGAAATTTTTTAGAGTTCTGTGAAAAATTGGTGCATTAACAACTGAATCAAAATAATTTTCAAATAAGTTTATGCAGAGTCACATAATTATCAGCATTTAGCGAAAAACCACGAAACGATATTCAGTGTTCTAAGTCAGCGGTCCCCAACCTCCAGGCCGCGGGCTGGTATCGATCCGTTAATTAAAAAAAAAGGATTCAACAAAGGAACATTAAATCATTTCCGTTTTATTTACTGTGGTATATTTCTTTTGGATTAGTACAACGTTTTATGAAAATCATTTTATATTCATTCTTTGGTCTAAGTGTATTTTATTCAGAAGGTATATTTAAATACGCTTAAATTAAAATTATCAAATCAAAGCAAACTAAAACATAATCAATCAACCCCCCCGTAAGTCACGGTAAAATTATCAAATGTTGACCGGTCCGTGCGATAAAATGGTTGGGAAGCACAACGCTCTAAATAAAACTAAATAAGTAAGCATCGACGCGTTTGTATGCCTATGATTGCTGTGAATATAAACATTGAACTATTGCTAAAATTCCAAACAGCCGGTTGGATCACCGAAGTATTTAATAACTTGAAACTTTGGCAAACGAATAATATTTGTGTCATAATAATATTTGCATTTGCGAACACTTTACTTACTTAATGGAATTTTTTGACAGTTCAAGACAACACAGATCCCGTGTTTCGTTTAATTAAACTTTG
>BMAV01008628.1:0-102350 GCA_019973955.1 Trichonephila inaurata madagascariensis
AAAAATGAAATAGATAAAATAAGTGATTCCTACAGGATAGTGAAGCCAGAATATGAAAAATGTTTAGTGCTTTTTTTTCTGAAAAATATTCCGATTTGGGTCCTGTTCTTTAACATTAGCCGAAGATAGCTTAAGCTTGTCCTTATTTAAATCAAGAAAATTTCTCTTCTTGAAAACAACCTATATAACCTGGCACGAAATATATATATATGTAATAATTCCTTTTAATTTCATCCTGAATAACATTTTAATTTGTCATGTATGGTCCTTGCTTACCCTTCAGGACTCTCACGTAAATAATTAATTATTTGTTGCCCACCTGTCGGGAATAACCGTAACGGTATCTCTTAAATATTAAATCCTCTGCTTATTTAAGGTATCCGACTACGTTCGGAACCGTGATTTTAAAAAAGCGTATAAATGGATAATTTTCATGATATTTAGTGTCACTTAGATTAGAAATACATGTATAAAATTTTTTTAAAGGACATTTTGAAAAAAAATTATTTAAATGCACTTTCCCGGAAAAAAATTAACTTAGAATAATTTTTTTTTTTTGAAAATGTTCTTTTTTGTAAAAAAGCATTTTTTTTGCTGTAAATGGCCAGACCCTCTTTACAGAGGCTCAACTAATTTTTGAAAAATTCACATTATTAGAGCTACAAACATTTGAAATAATTATGGCGTTTTTTTTTAAAAAATTGCTCCCCTCTTTGCCGTAAAACATGGAAAAACCCCACTTCTAAGTTATATATTTAAAAAAATTCAAGTCGGGGCCTCTGTACAGAGGTCTGAGCTATATACAGGCAAAATATTATTATAATAGAAGTATTTTTCACAAAAGGAGAACATTTGGGGAAAAAAATTATTCTAAGTTAATTTTTTTCCAAAATGTTGTATTTAAATACATTTTTTTGTCAAAATGTCCTTAAAACAATTGTGTATATGTGTTCTAATTTAAGTTTAAGTGACATTAAATATCATGCAAATTATCCATTTATTCGCTTTTGCAAAACCACGGTTCCAAACGTATTCGGATACCTTAAATTAAACATACATAAGATATTATCTTGCAGTATCTTTCCACCAATCACAAGCACCGTTCACTGAAGTCATGTGAGTTTTTTGAACTTCCGGTGCCGTGTTGCATAAAAACCGAGACTCTGGAAAATCTCGCTGCCCGCTTTATGTCCTCGTTATGTGGTGCGCGTGTATGTCTTATTCTCTGGCGTAGGGGACCCTGTATCCTGAATTCCTTCGGGGGCCTGTCTTAGATAAGGAAGCCCTGTTAGTGAGACTGTTGTTACGTGTTGGGGCCTGATTTGGGGCCATATCTTTTCGGCGGTAGCTACGCCTTTCTATTTGTGCTTTGTGTCACCCATCTTTGTTTGTGTGTGTATAGTTCAAGTGTCTAAGTGTTAAATAAATTGGAGTATCTGTCAAAAAGTCTCATCGTCAATATAACATCCATATTACATCAACCATCTAAGTAATAGTTCAGATAAAGAAATCCCCTACTCTCTTTATTCTTGCCACGATCTTGGAGTCGATCGAGTAGGCAGGATAATTTCCGTTGAAGAGAGGAAATCACCTTTCAAGTTTTTTTGTAGGCGTTTTGATGCCTAGTTGTATACTTATTGTTTGAAATATCTTTCTACATCAGTAAATAAAATTAAAAGGTATCAAAGCTCCTCAAGTATGCCATGACAACATGTGAACATAACACTTAATAATCCAAAAATCTTCGCTGTGAAGGGCATTTCCTTTTTATATATATAGCATTGGATTGCTATTTAAGATTAAAATCTTAAAGTAATACGTAATTTTGTATTAAATTTGCATGCTTATTTTAAATTTTAAGCAATCCTTAAGCATACACGAAGCACTCAAAACTAAAACTACTAAAATATATTTCGTGAGAAAGGAAATTTTATGAATTTAAATTTCCCGAAATTTCTATCAGAAAATTCGGGAGAAAAACTTTAGTATACATCTATATGACAATGTTACCTCTAGCATTAAGATTTCAATAGAATTGGAAAAACACTTTTATTCTTATAGTCCTCACCCACTTGATTTAAAAAAGAAAGGAATTTCGGAAAGAGAAGTATGTTTATCCTTTACGCCCCCCGTAACACCCCTCTTCTGAATCAACTCTCGCAAAATCCATTTTAAAGCGGATCTTTACTCAATAAAAGAAACATGTCTGCCAAATTTTAAATTTGTTGGTAGTAATACCCCCTGGAAGTCTATTCTCTCAAAATTCGCTCTCAGCGTATCTCTACTCAACAAAAGAAACATGTCTGCTAAATTTCATGTTTGTAAGTCTAATAGTTCTAGTGAGTGGTTTCTTATTGTGGAAGATTTGAAGCAATAACCATTATCGTTTAAACCATTATCTTCATATTATTCATTTGAAAAGTTCATCCTTAATTTTTATCTAAAATATTGAAAAAGATACATCAGCAGCTGTCTAAAAGGAACTGAATTACTCATTCTTATCATTGTTTTAACCTAAGGATTCTCTTCCAACACGGGCGAGGGACTGCAGATAGTATACTAAAAAATTTACTCGTCTGCTTTTCGTCGTGAAAGTTTTTCTGTTATTCTTGATATTTAAAACACTTCACTGAAGTGTTTGATACCCATTCGATATAAAATTTTCTGAAAATGACAATTTTTTTCTAGGAACACAAATTAGCATTTAAAATAATTTTAAATACCTCTAAAAATCGATTTAATATTATAAATATCAATTTCAGGGAAAAAGGTGCAATCTTGTTTGTGGCTGGGCACCAAAGTATTTTAATTCGACTTTCATTTAACTTTTTTGAAACCGATAAATGCACACAATCCACGGCAAATGGTTTTAGGGCTCGGCCCAGAGCGCAGGCATAATATGGCACCATGAGTGCAAATGCGCGCATACGTCATAATATCCATAGTACTGGTACACTGCCAACAAGTTGAACAATTAGTTAAGTAATTTATGAGAAGACAAGCGTTTGTACCAAGTGAATTTTTTGGCTTGGTGGGTTTGTTGAATGGGGCAAGAGCTGTAATTAAATTTCCTCAAAACTTGGTAAAAGTGCTTCAGGAAACAAACTAACTCATGAAACAAGTTTACAGTGACTGTTGTTTTAGATGAAACGGTTTTCGATGACACAAACGTTTTTTGGATGGAAGTGATATGGTAGAAAATTTTCTCAGCGTAGTGGAAGATCAATTTCATCTAGAACACCTAAAATTATTGAGAAAGTACGAAATTCGTGGCAAACGATCGTTGTGCGTCGTGAAATGATATGGCAGCGGGTACTAGACATCAACAAAGCGGGCTAGGTCATCACCGCATGAAGGTGCAGGCCAAAACACGCAAAAGTTTGTGCTAAATTTTGTTCCACTTGCTTTATCCTGGAACAAAAAGCAATGAAGTGCGCAGTGTAGGGAATATCATTTCAGCCGTTGAAGAAACGATCCAAACTGCAAAGTCCATTGTTTGCACGGTGATGAAACCTGGGTGTTTCCAATATGATTCTGAAACAAAGCGACAAATGCGGAATGAAAGTCAGAAAATTCACAGCAAGCCAAAAAAAGAGGAAAATTCCATCCCAAAATTAGTATTGATTGGCATTCTTCGATGATAGAGGTGTATCACAAGAATTTGTTCCAATTGAACCAAGCGTATGTCAGTACTACTTAGCTGTTTAAAGCTTTTGATAGCCAACAGCTGAAGTAGAGCCATCGGACTGAAAACGTGCGAAGATTGTTTGTTACGACAATGCATCCAGTCGCACCTCCCGCTTGTTGTTCGTCGATTTTGTCCAAAAATAATGTCTGTGTCATTGAACCATCCACCGTATTCTTAGTTTAGCCTGTGACTTCTCCTTGTTTTAAAACTTAAAGGAAATTAAAAAGGGTGTTATTTTGGGGATATTTTATTATACAAATACTTAGCTTTGACTTTTTATGCTTTTGCAGGATACATTCCCTGAAATGCAGTTACAACAGGTTTTTCGATTTTCTAATATAACAAATCACTATAACTAAATTTTATTGGAGCCAGAAGGTCCTATTTTAAATGAAAAACCAAAACAGAAAATAATTTCTTGTTTCTATTTCTTTTTACGGACACAGTCTTAAAACTTATTTGCCACACTGTGTATATCTATACAAATCTGTAAACATCATCTCTTCCCTTAGAATCAGTTGTAGTTTTGTATATAAAACAAACCTCTCTCGTTTATATAAAATTCCTGACAATATTTTTTGACAGTCCCGCGAATCACTGTGAATTTATTAATGTATCCCACGGATCATTGTAAATTTATTAATTTGGCCCTCAAGCGTGAAAGGTTGGAAGACCCTTATTTTAACCTATTAAAATTTATCTAATCGGCCCCTCCCCCTCAGTTCTAAATTAAGAAAAATGCAGATTTTTTAATTATTATTATTTCAAGTCTGTTTGAAACACTTCTCGTTCTGCCCACAATGACTGCTTAAAGAAAGCACGCCATGGCATGTGAAGTGGTTACGTGAAAACAATTTTAGTACGATCCGGTAGTGGGCAATTATTAACCATAAAATGTATATATAATTATTATACGATTTACCCTATTTTGATTGATATCATTGGGGATTTCACAAACACGC
Source organism: Trichonephila inaurata madagascariensis (assembly GCA_019973955.1). Taxonomy (NCBI): domain Eukaryota; kingdom Metazoa; phylum Arthropoda; class Arachnida; order Araneae; family Nephilidae; genus Trichonephila; species Trichonephila inaurata. The sequence goes on from BMAV01008628.1 coordinate 4,651, forward strand.
ACTCGTTGTAAGCCAATTTATTTTATTTTGATCGATAGCATAAAAGTTTTTCATATTTTAACACAATTAATTCTACTTTGATTGATACTAATGCAGAATGTCATGTTTTCTTTAGAATAACAGATCTATCTTTGACTGACGCCATTGTAAGACTTTATAGTTTAAATTAATAGCATTTTGATTGATGCTATCGAAGTAATATTATGAATTGTGTGATATTGTTTTTTATTGATTCCCAATGCAGAATTTTTTCAATAAAGGAATTGTATCAAAAAAGAATTCTTTAATTAATAAAATATCCCCTACAGTTTGAAATAAAACTTTGGTTAATTAATATTTGCATGAAAAAAAAAACAAATGTGATTCTTATTGAAAAAAAAATTGCTTTGTTAATTTATTATTTTACAGTCTTTGAAATTCTAAAAAATAGAGACAGCATATTATAATGAGGCTCTTATAGTTGCACGTTAAATATTCTTATCCTTTGATATTACGATCACACAACAAATTATAATTAGTTATCGAAATAATGAGAAAAAAGTAATAAAAATTGCTATGAAAAATAAGACTCTTAAAATCTTTCGATGCGGTGTTTGGAGAAGAGGAATTTAGTTTCCATAAAAAACAGTACAAAAGATATTATAAATTCGAAAAGAATGTAAAAATGTTTAAAAAATAATTATCTTTATAAACTATTTATAAAAATACAAAGACAGAAAAACTTCAGATTTTGTTTCTCAGCGACTTTTTATTAAATTATTTACTTGCGCATAATGCATTTTGAATTTAAAAATGCAAGCGAAAAACATGAATTTATCGAAGTAAAATATTTTGATACTTTTTGCCCGTTTACTTTTTTCAATTTTTTTTTCCCTTCCACTTAATTGTTTGAAGTTATTTTCGATTTAATTAAAATTCTTAACTAGTAATTTTTTTTTTGCATGTGTGATGAGGAAATTTTCCTTGTGCATATAATTGAAACAGTGATCGAAGAAAATTATTATTTCTCAGAGATTCCAATTAAATTTTATCTTAACAATAAGGGAAAAAAATGAAAAAATTCCATTTTAAGAAAAACTTTAGAAGAAATATTGAATTCAAGTACACTTGTGTAAAGAGTGTAATCGAATTACTCTTCTAAATTTGGTTTCATTACTGGAAATGTACGAAAAAAAAGAATAGTTATACAGTTTTTTTATTCAACATTATCAAATAATTATAAGCGGCATCGTAACCTACAATGTTCCTGGGATAATAATTTTTAAAAAGAATTAAATAATATTTTGAAAAACATCAGGTTTATCTTTTTACCTTAAAAAAGTATAACTATTGGCATAATTGAATCCCCCCATTGGCTGAGTGGTAGCGAATCGCGACTCCACGCCACTCATCCGGGGTTCAAACCACGGGCTGGGCAAGGTCGACTCAGCCTTTTATCCCTTGAGTGGGTCAATAAAGGAGTACCAAACTTGCTTAGGAACTAAACACTGGGGGGTTCGCGTCAAACTGACCACCTGACCGGAACATCTGCGCATGCACCGCAATACCCAAGGTCATAAAAATTGAGGTGGTCACAGTATGTGTTGGTCCTCATGGGCTGTTGCCCCACTGAGTTTAGTTTAGTTTATCCACATAATTGATAATTACAGTAGAGTCCCAAAAATTCGGCCTAGTGTGGTTCGGAGGGTGACCGACTTTGTGAAAATGCCAAGTCATCGGGAATGGGATTAAAAAAAAGAATTACGAGAGTTTTTCAGAAAATGTTGTACTGCACTTGTACGTATTGTTTGCATGAAAATACAACATCAAATAAACTGTACAAATACCCTCAACAAAGCAAAAGTACGTATTTTAATATACTGTACTGAATATACTGTAATTTACCTGATCAAACGCTGCCAGGAAAATACATTATGAAGCCATAAAGTCATCTGTAATGAAAATTAAGTAGCAGACTTAGCGACAACTTGCTACTTTTTTTTAAAGAAATGCGTACTGTCGTGTTGTCTTCCGTGCTACTTTCTGCGTTTTGCTGCTTCATTACGAAGACAACGAAAGAACTGTAAGTCCATCACCGACACACCTTGATGATCAAAATACTAAAGATCATTTTTGACAGCCTTTAGTCCCTCACTGTGTGATATTTAGGAGTTTGTTCAGTGTCTTCAACGTTAACATCCACGTCATTTTCCGGGATTTTTTCAGGAACTGGAACAGCAGCAATAATTTCTGAATCGGACATAATGCCTTGTTCGGTATCGTTTTGGAACCACTGGTTTTTTTTATCTGCAAAAGTGAGGCCGAGTTATCGGGACTACCGGGTTATTTAGTGCCGAGTATTCGGGTCTCTACTGTACCACATTAAATTACATACTGAAAGGTATTACAATATGAGGAAGGCTGTACCTTAGATTTATAGATTAACAATAAATGCACAATCAAAGGCATGAATAATGATTTTCATACTGTGCTGTACAAATTGCCTTTCGTTGGATCCTATACTTATAAAAAGTTAAACATATTATGTCTTTTTAGTGCTACAAAGTATTACTTTTTTTTTCACTGTTGCTATATATAAATGTTTTCAAATTATTTCTGAGTCAGTGGATTTTTAAAACCATTTACTTCAGTTTAAAAACATTCGAAGCTATGCAGACCTTTTTCATTTTGGAGACTTTAATCCGAGTTTAAAAAGTTATTAGCTACTTTTTCCTTTTCGATAAATATTATTGCTTATTTTACATTTAAAAATTGTTATGGCATACGTTTCACGACGATTTTTAACTAAAAATATTTCTACAGTATTTTTAACTGGGAAAAAATCATATTTCTTCATGGAAAGCTGGAAATTTTATGCTTCGATCCACAGCTTGTTTGCATCCGCCATTTTGAAAGAAAAGTTCGAAAACATCAGACGATAATTTTTATTGCAAGTAAATAAGTTGTTATCGAGAATTTTTCCCCTCCAAAATAGTTAACTTTTTTTAAAATCCTTTATCAAAACCGTTCTAAAAATGTATTTACGATGATATAAAAATAAATTATTATTCCAACAACTCTGCTTTTATTCTGTATTTCGATATATACAGATGCTACAGAAGTTTTAACTGAATCTTGCTTAGGTTTCTTGCGTAAGAATTCGAGATTAAATAAAGAAAAAATTAATGTCAGATGTAATTCACACACACACAATTCAAAACGATAACAATTTTTTTCCCAATACCACCTGCTTTTACCAATAATGTTCTAATTCCAATATCATAATTACTACTGCGACAATATTTTGACAACTTAAAATTGAAATGAATTGAAGTATGCGACGTAAAATTAAAGTGAATATACTCCAGAAATAAAAGGGCTGATTTCTTGCCTAAATCAGCTTCCAAGCAGAGAATTAACATATCAATTGATACTCCGAAACCGTTTTACAAGAAAAACTAAGAAAATGGTTGTCACTCTTTGGAACATTCAGTACACTCAATCAAACTCAAATTTTTCAATACTGTTCCTCTAAATTGTTTACTGATCACTTTTTTACAAATTTTAAAATCGCACAATTATTTACTGTCCATGGTAATTTTTATGTTTACTTCTCAACAAATTTAACCTGTGCCTTTCCAAACTTTGTGACTGTAATGTTCAACATTTTACTCTTTTTTGTTAAAATTGAAGAAGGAAAGAAAATGCCTGTTGTGTGTGTGAAGGCTAAACTGCATGCTCTTACAAACAACCAGCCTCTTAATTTTTTCAGTTTGTTTCAAGAAAAGCTTCATTCATATTATTCGGTAACTTCATTTATTTGATTTCGTAATTTTTTCATTGCTCTGATTGTACAACATCATTCTTTTGCTCCTATTATTTCACTGTTTTCGATTTGTTACTTAATTGTTTAGCTTTGTAATGCCCTTTTAACTTATTTGTTTTTGTTATTTAATTTGTTTCAAAACTTTTTTTCGTCATTTAACCGTTATTTTATTTTGTTTGTGAAACATTCCATCTGCAGAAATAAATATCTAATTGGGCCAATAACAGGACAGAAGAGATACTAAATATTCGCATTATTAATAAAATGATTAAAACTCCAGGGCTCCTTCATAAATATCAATTAGTGAATAATCCTATATGTAACATTTGAAACGAAAATTAAGATTTGCAACACATTATCTTAATTTGTGGCAAAAAATACCTCTCAAAGAAATAACTTGTAGAATATACTGAAGATAGATCCATGCAATAATATCACCTTCAGAGGACTTTTGGAACATGCAACAGTTAATAAGCAAATTTTAAGTTTTTTTTGCAGAAGATGAAGTTTATATATATATATATATGTATTAAATAAGAAATGAAAGACATTTATTCTTTCAAGTGTTTAATAGCCTTTGTTGTTCCATATCCCACAAAACTAGTCACCTATATTGTGTTTGTTTTACTTACTTCTGTAAGCTCAGTTTGATATTTGTGGTTCACGTGAATTATTTTACCTGTATTCAATAAAAATAATATACTCCATGTGGCCTTTTGCAAATGTAAGTAAATAAAATTATTTTTAAGGAATATTTTTGACGCTTTTCCTTTTCGCCGACGCAAGCGATAAAGTCGCCAAACAACCAACGCCAAACGGAATATTCCCGCTGGTAAACTTTTACCACCGCATTTTCAAAACAAGTAGTAGTCTTTTCTTACTCGTAGTGTCTTTTCATAAATACCAAAAATGGTTGAAAAACCAATGATTTTTGAACTAATACTATCGTAAAATCCGGCGTATAACGCGCACCTATACTTTTAAGCTGATTTTTTAGGTATATTCGCCGTATAACGCCCCCTTTTTTACGAAGAAACCTGAAATATATATATATATATTAGTATACATTGTTCTTATGTTTTGAAGTCATTTATTCGAGATACTATCCAGACTTTCGAAAAAATAGTATACTTTTAGTTCATAAGGCAAGTCTCTCTCTCTCTCATTTCTTTTAAATAAACAATATTTTGATACATATAGAAGTAAATTTTTACGCTCACCTCTCTTTTGCTATTTTTCAAGCTATCGTTTTATACCCGGCGTTTAACGCGCACTCTTAAATTTCGATCTTATTTTTTGTATTAAAAGTGCGCATTATACGCCGAATTTTACGGTAATATTTTTTATGTGTATATTTTGTGTTGCCACCAATAACGCCAACTTGGCCAGGTTTACACCGACGAAACGGAAAAGTACCTTTTTTTTTTTTACGTTAAGCTTCTTCTAAACTTAAATACAATGCGATTAGATGGTGTCACAACCGATTCGTGACACAATCCTGTTCTAGGCATTAACAACAATCTCGTTTTGTATGCATTCGTAATTGCTTATAAGAAGCAACGCAGACAGTAAAAGACATAGAAATAAACAACTCTCGATCTGAACAAGCCCATGCATTCATCCTTATACCTACTGAGTCTAAAAAGCATTCAAATTGTTTTCTTTCATCCCGTCTAGAACATACAAAACTCCAACAAATAAACCTCGGTAAGAATTCAGAATTAATAGGCACTATATTTTTCAATTCAATTATGTATTTATTCTTGTTTTATTTTTCTTCAAAAAAAAAAAGAAGAATGTTTTAAAAACAAAAGCAATCTTTTTTAAAAAAAACATTTCACTTCAATTAAGAGTGAACAAATATTATCATAAAGAGAGAGAGTAAAAAATTAATTTGATACGTCTAAACAAAATACCTACTTTTATTCATCTGAAAGTCTGAAAGCACTAAGAAGATGTAATGTTTAATGCATTAGGTAAGTAACAGAAAATTTCTATTATGATTAATTATACCTCCCAATGCATGATAGGGGATCGTAATGCGAAGTTTCTCTTCCATTAAAGGATTATGAGTAACTTAATGGATTAAAATGCCATTTTAAAGTACCGACCTAATGGAAGATTAAATACCGAACTATTATACATTTACATCTTGCGATGCATTAAAAAGGCAAAGTTTCTCATACACCAATCGGTATTTAAGTTATGTAAAAAAAACAAAGTCTTCTTTTGTGATACCGATCGCGTGTTGCTTATTTGTGTCGCAAATGTTTTATTATTATTTTTTTAATCTGAAATGGGAACAATATCGCCAAAATCAATAATTTCTTACTTTTAAGGTATCCAATTACATTCGGAGTCGCCATTTTGAAAAAGGGTATAAATCAGGGATCGGCAACCTATGGTTCGCATGCCATATGTGACATGCAGTACAATATTCAATGGCACTCTGTACTACTCTACAAATTTGTCAATTTTTGAGAGGATGGAAGTTTATAAATTTGTATAATGAACCTTATTTGACAAACATCTTCAGAATTGTGGATATTTACGGAATTACGAAAAAATCTGTAAGATAACTCTAGAGCAGCGTGCTTCCCTAAGGGGGCGTGATAACTCTATAAGGAGGGAGCGAGCATATTAAAAAGTCGAAAACAAAAGATTATTTTTAAAAAATTTCATTTACTGAAAGTAAACAAACAAAATATATTCTGCTATAATAAAATACACATTTACACTGATATAATACTCTTATAAATGTATCAGTACTGCACAATATATTTGATAATTAATTTAACAATACTGTTAAGAACAAGCTTAATAATTACCAGTTGCCCCATGGACTTGTCATATACAATACAAAAACACATACAAAAATTAACATTTGATCTTGATAATTTACGCATGGTTTATAATTAATCTCTTAATTGCTGATTAAAAGTTACGTGATTCGCTTACCAATGCCACCGTTTTCCACGTAGGCGAGCGTATGTGATGTATTGGGGGATGTAAAGAAAGAAAGAAATAAGACCTTTTTTTAGAAATATGTAAATCCTTCGCAAACACTGTAAAGGTCCTTTTATTGCATTCCAAAGCCTTCGGAATAATTTAATGGATAGCAGTGCACAGAAAAGATCATACCTCGAAATATCGTATATATACGTCAGCAATTAACGCTTTGATTGAGTGAGACGCTTATATACGCCGGTGGTACGTATCGCAGTCGTATTGTAGCTTTAGTGTCAAAGTATAGTATTATTGAGTTCAATACATTATTGTATGGAGGCGGGGGAGTGCGCGATGAAAATTGGGTCGCAAATATTGAAAGTTTGAGAGGCACTGCACTAAAGATAAATTTACAGCTATTTTGTAAATTATTGAATGTTATTGCTGGAGGGATTTAATTGTTTGAAGAGAGAATACTGCATGTACTCTGCTTTCCACTATAGGTTCTACATTTCAAAGTAAAAAATCGTTTCTCGTATGAAAAATATTTCGAGTACACAAAGAAATTGTTTAACAACTGAATGCTCAGAATCGGATCAAATTGAGATTCGCAAATTACGAGTATACCCCTGATTTTTCGATATGAAAGTAGAGCGGTGGAAACATTAGGTTCGCATAAAAATTTTTGTTTATCTTTTCATTTATCTATAGTTGTCTCTTTCTTTTACTAATTATGTTTAAAAATACGTAATATACGTACAATTTTTCTTATTTTTGTTGAAGAAATAGTTACATTTGATGCCGTTTATTTTTATGCAAAGAAATATTTTTAAATGAAGTGAAATTAATATATAATAAAACTGTAAATCCATATTATTGACCTCTATTCTCTCACTCTGCATGCATTATCGCGGGAATCAAATTGTTTCAAACATGTCCTACTGTGTGGCAAGCTGAATCATAATGGTAGATGGGTCTGGCACGCCGCAGCTAAACGGCTGTCGACCCTGGTATAAATGAACAATTGTTCTGATATTTAGTGCCATCTTAATCGGAATATACAGAGTGTTACCGAATTCGACAGACAGATTCAGAAGGGTGATAGTAGTCCTCATGGGGTGGACTAATCGACGTAGAATATGGGGTCGGAAACCCAGTTTAGTGAGGGTAATTCGCAAAAGGAAGGGTGTGATGTCCAGTGGAATAAAAAGGGGCAATAAGAAGTAAGAAAACATTTAATAAACTTAAAGCATGTTTATAATACAAACAATGCATCCGAGCTCAATGTCAGAAATGCAACGACTAGTGATTGTCAGACGAATTGTTCGAAATTGCTTCCGCGTAGTTTAGCACAGCCGACACCGACGTACGTAGGACTGCCGGACGCGTTCAAACAAATCCGGTGTGCTGTCGATGTCATCTGAAGCGACAATGATCCGTGTCGAGGTCATTCACTGTAGCCACCGGAGTCTCATGCACAAGCAGTTTCAGGTGACCCCAGAAAAAGAAATCCAAGAGATTGAGGTCCGGGGAGCGTGGAGGCCAAGCAACAAGTCCACCACGTCCACTCCACCTCTCAGGGTATGTAGCACGGAGATGCTTTCAAATCCGCAATCCAAAAATGTGCTGATGCACCATCGTACACGAATCCCCACGTTCTGGTGCGCAGTGACCGGTGCTCCCTACAGCAACTCCGGGATAAGTGGAAAATTTGCATTTGAGTTCGGCAATACCCTGTACTTGTACTAATGCTCTCGAGGGTTTCTATTTAGTTCATAATTATCTTGAGCCCTTCCCCAAAAAAAAAAACTTCGCGTGTTTGTTCATTTTTAGTTCATCCAACCTAACGGCACCACAACTTTATCTCCTAAAAAACTGCCTCGTTCGCGTTTCTTTAAACAAAATGGTGTAATTTTACACGCGTTATCTGGCCAATTACTGAAGATTTTAAAGGAAATCATATGATTCTAAAAATTCCGATTGAAAATGCTAAAAAAGCTGAGATCTCTGGAACGATCTAGAAGCTGTTTTATGTTGTGTCCTAAAACCACTTGCGTGTTTGTGTTATGTTTTTTGTCTCATCGCTTTATTTGTTTTAAATGAAAAACTGTGCAACTTAAATACCTAAAAGTCTCCTCTGTCTTTCAACGACAGCAGTAAATTAATAGATGCTCCAAGTAGAATGTATTTAGTCAAGGAAATCTTTACATACGTATAAAATTGTTTTCAGAATATTATTACAATAAAAAATCATTCAAATGCATTTTTTTGGTAAAAAATGAAGAAAGAATGATATATTTTCAAACACATTCTGCATTTATAAAAATGCTTCTATAATAATAATATTTTGTTTATATATAGCTAGGACTTATATACAGAGTCTGAACTAGGGTTTTGAAAACATTCCATTATTTTCAGAATTACTATTAATTTAAGAAGTAATCAATGTGTTTTTGTTAAAATTTCTCTACTCCGATGTATCAAAATATGAACAAATAAACTTCTACATTATAAACTCGTATGTCAAAAATCCTAGTTATTGTCTCACTATGACTTAAAAAATATATGTGAAAATTGATGAAAACTTACCTATCTTTGTAGGTGCCGGCTTTTGTTTAGAGATAATTTTTCATTATATTTTTATTTTACTCCAAAAGATGAAAAATAAGCTGAAAAGATTATCTATAGATGATAATTTCAATTAATAAAATATTTATTTCACAAATAATACCTATATTTTACTTAAAGGAAATATCCGCTATTCTTATAATAACTAGAATCGGTACTTTTCCGTTTCCCCGGCGTAAGCGATAAAGTCACCAAAAATAATACAACTGACGCCAAACGATATATTCCCACTGGTAACCTTTTACCGCCACATTTTCAAAACAATCCGAAGTCTTTTCTTATCAGTAATGTCTTTTTATAGTACATTTCATTGGGTGAAAATTCAATGAACACTTATATTTATTAATATTTTTATGTGTTCATTGTGTGTTGTCGCCAATAACGCCAACATGGCGAGATTTTTGCCTGCGCGAAACGGGAAAGTACCCTATAATTAATTATACCTATTCCCTAATAGTTACTTAAAATAAATTTTCAAATATAACTCTATAACACACGCACACATCATAACTTATACACGCTAAAAATGTAAACCTTAAATTTAAAATAGATTTTAAAATACCAACTGTATAGATAAAAGATTAGTTAAAATCTTTTTAAAGCAAACATTTGTAAAATATGTCTGCCTTGTATAACTGTTATTTTATGCCAATCTTTTAATATCCATATTTAAATAAAGCGCCGTATGTTCAAATAATGGGCCATCTGAATTAAAGCCGTTGAGCAATCTGTGTTAAGGTTATGGAGTCCTACTCCTACACAGGGTTAAGTTTGCAGACAAGGTGAAAGTGTCATTCACCTCTTTGAACTTTTTTTTCTTTTTTGTTCACACATTTGCAGAAAGGTTTAGACCAGGATATCTGGGTCAAAATCCTACACGGTTAAGGTCGGAGGATTTCCGCGTGTTTTGTAAATTTATTCCTTACCCTAAAATTGGAATATTTTCTCGAAAGGTTATTGCCAATAGTATGTGAAATAATAAAAATAAAAAGATGAATTCTTTTTAAAATTTAGCTTGTTCGAACTGAAATGATTTTATTGTTCTGATTCTTTTCTTCGCTTCTTTTTTTTTAATATTTTATTTAAATCGTTTGGTGTTTTGTATTTCATATTTTATTGCAAGAATAAATTGTTCTTTTTTCTAACTTTTTAGTTCTAAATGTTTCCGTGATTTTTAAAAACAATATAAGACATTATAAATGATAAAATAACATTAACATATATCCTTTCTAGAGTAAATAATATTTTCTAAAGCAGTAATTATATTCATTGTAAAGATAATTCTAGAATATTCTTATTCATTAATGAAACGTTACATTCAAAATTTCTTTTTAACATATTTTCCCTTAAGAATTCATTTTTCATATAATTACAGTTTTTATTATTTTCTAGTTGTTTTTAACCGAATTTTTATCTGAATTATTTTTGACAACGAATTTAAGTTTTTACCAAGTAAAAATGAATTACTTTTTAAACTTTACTTTTGTGCTTTAACTCTTTTTAATATTGAAAAGAAAAAGATATCCACGCAGAGAAAAAAAATCACAGTTTTCATCAATAAAATATTAACTTAAGGTATCCGACTACGTTCGGAACCGTGATTTTGAAAAAGCGTATAAATGGATAATATTTATGATATTTAGTGTCATTTAGATTAGAAATGTATATAAAATTGTTTTAAGAATAGTATTACAATAAAAAATTATTTAAGTACAATATTTTGACAAAAAATGAACATAGAATGACCCATTTTCAAAATATTTTCCTTTTGTGAAAAAAAGCTTCATTTTTATAATATTTTGTATGTATATAGCTCAGACCTCTGTACAGAGGCTCAACTAGAACTTTTGAAATATATAACTTAGAAGTGGGTTTATCTATATTTTACGACAACAGAGTGGAGCACTTTTAAGAAAAAAACGCCGATCATTATTTCAATGGGTGGTAACTCTGAAAATAATGTGAATTTTTCAAAAATCCTAGTTCGGACTCTCTGGAGAAGTCTTTAGTTTATATAAGCGCGCGCGAAATATTATTATTTTAGAAGCATTTTTTATAAAAGGAGGACATTTTGAAAAAATATTATTCTAAGTTAATTTTTTTGAGAAAATATTGTATTTAAATAATTTTGTTTGTCAAAATGTCTTTTAAACAATTTTATATTTGTATTCTAATCCAAGTGACACTTAATATCATGAAAATTATCCATTTATGCGCTTTTTTAAAAAGGATTCTGAGCGTAGTCGAAAACCTTAAGTAAATAGACCTTTTCGCATTGACGAGAAAATTTGAGAGAAAACGGAAAAGGAGTTTTTAAGTTTGGAAAATATTTAAATCGTAGAATTAATCAAATACTAAATAGGATCGAATGATTCTACTTCAAAATAAATACAGACTGCATTATTTGTTACAATGAATGCAAAATACGTTACTCGTATTTTATTTATTCTATGTGCATGATACATATATGAGTACAGTACCTCCATATGTATATACATGTGATGCGATCTGGAAATAGTGTATCGAAGAGAATAGATAAACAGAAAAAAAAATTAAACTTACTTTAAACAAGAGGAGAGAGCCCACTTTTGCATTCATTCTCTGCTAGTGTAATTAAAAGAGAAAAAAGAGAAATCCCCACATTCCTCTCAACTAGAGTATTACGATAGGGAAAAGTAATAATCAAGGGATAAAATGAAGGGAAATAATAATTATTTTAAAAAAATGTGCAGATGGTTTTAGGGAAAAACTTAATACCAGACAATTCACTGAATAAGTCGCATGTAAACCATTAAGATATTTTTCCAGGAATCAAAAACAAATCTGTCATACTGTGTGTGAAAGAGAGAGAGAGTTTAACATATAGTAATACACGCTTTTAACAGGGAAAAAGGAAAAATGAAGCTGGCTGTTAGAAAAATGATATCCATAATTAAGATTTAAAGAAAGAGAGAGAATGCATAAAATTATATTAAATATAATTATAAGCTTTAATTTTACATTATTACTCCAATAGCTCTCATGTAGCTTCGCATTCAATCAATATATTGATTCATAGAGTATTAATTCTAAATATTAGTTTCATATTCATAGTTTTAATTCTAAATATTAACTTTATATTCATAGTACTAATATTTACAGTGGCGTAACGAGGAAAAATTAGGGCCCCTCTGCTAAGTCAAGTTTGCCCACCCTTGAACCCTAGAACCACCGTGATGCGAGGGTGTACGTTACGCCACTGAATATATTTTTTTATTATTATTGGGAAAATTTATAAATCCCCGTGAACTACAAAGTATCACACGGGGGCTTACAGAAGCAAGCATAAAGCACACATCACAAAGGAAAGAAGGAATTTAAAGTCATGAAGGATTACAATAAAAACATCCATGCCTTCTCTGGGATTCGAACCCAGGCCCTGCCACTATACCGCACTAACCACTATACCGCATGGGCGGCAACTGAACATTTATTACTCTATTATTTTAGTTCATTAGAAATTCATTTAGCTTTTCATTTAAAAACTTGTTACAAAATATATGTGTAATTTTAAAACAATTTTAATGTTTTAAATCGACGAAAGAAAAAAAAATTGTTGATGACTTGAACAAAAAAATAATAGAGAATACAAAAATATATAAATAAGAAATCTCGAGGGAAAAAGAAATTGGAATTTAGGAAGTCACGAAAATGGTTTCATTTCAATTTGTGATTTTTTTTCATTTCTTTTAGAATAAAAAAAAAGAGGAAGAATTCAGTAAGGATTCAAAAATTTAAGAAAAACGTTACTAATTTAATTTAATTTGCAGGAGTACTAATAATTATTGTTCTCGATATAATATGTAGTAAAAATAAATGTTTAGTTTAATCGAATGCTGAAAATAGAATAAAAAAGTCTGAAGCAGTACGAAATCATTTATTTCGATGCGAAACCTTTAACCTTTTGAATAAATCTATTATGAAAGTAAAAGAGAATTTTTATGCGGCCTTATATGAAAGTTGAAATCTATTTTTAGATATGTATAAAAGAATCTTCCCTCGGAAACCAGGCTTTTAAAAACGAGCGATTTCTTTTAGAAACAAACTTATTCGTGTTTCGCAGTAGATGTAGTATTGCATCGCCCACATCTATTTCTTTTTACGATACAGCTATCCACTCGTAAATAATTTAAAAACTATTAGAGCATATTTCAAAAATAGTTTTTTTAAGTAAAAACGAAGTACAGGTTCGAGAGAATACTTTTTTTTACTCAAGAAAGTGCTGCCAATTGCTCATAATCTAATTTTGTCCGAATAAATATTACCGAAACTATAAAACTTTTAGAAGCTGTTTCTTTTATCATTAGTTAAGAGCTGAAAATATTTATATATATTCGAAAACAGATCAAATAAACAAATGCAGAACTCTCTCGAACAAAACTTCTGAAGGAATATACAATGACGAAAGTTTGATACCAATAAAAAAAGCTAGCTTTAGTAATTATTAATCCATTTTTAAAGTTGCAAATATATATATAGTTCATATCTTACAACTTATACAAATGGAGAAGTATTAAATTATTGCAATAAAATTGAACAATAAAGCAAATAATTGGTTTTAATACTATCATTGGTGAAGCTAGTGCTAAGTGGGCCCTGAATTAAAATTCCTTTGGGTCCCTTTTTTAGGTATGGAGCCCGTTAGTAATACCAGCTTAAAGTGGTGGGGACTGAAGTACAACCGCTTAAATTGTTAATTTCTTGCGACGCATGTAAATAATATTAATTTATTTTTTAATGGAGACAAAAACAATAATAATTTAGAAAAAAATGTGCAATTAAATCTTTGATAGCTCAAATACAAAATCGAAAACCGAAGCTATGTTGATGTGGAAGGTTTCATAAAATATAACAGTGTAGTCTGCCAGATCAAAGATTTTTTTTTTCCCCTCAAAATTTCCTCGTAGAGTGCTGGTAATTTTTTGATTCCTTGTTTTGTTGAAAAAAAAGTAATATAAAAAAAAATTAAGTCAATTCCTACTAAGAGCAACAAAGAAAAATTTTATTTTAACTACTTTTATTAAATAGATACAATTAATATAAATATGTATTTTTTGAAAAGGGGAACCCCCAACATTAAGTGGTGATTGTTTTTTATTAATGATCTTTAAAAGTATCGTATTGTGTTTTTCACCCAAAACAATCGTGCATAGAAAATTTCAGTTAAAATGAATGCTTTAAAACTTGGGGAAAAAAAACCCCTTTTTAAAAGTTTTGACACAAGTCAAAAAAAGGGGGATGCCAACGGGGTTTGTTTTAAATAATTTTTTAAAAAATTTTTTTAATTTAATTTAAATTCAAAAAAATTTTTTTTTAATTAAAAAAACAATTAAAATTAAAATTGGGGAATTGTCATCCAAAATAATCATGTATATAAAATTTCAGCTCAATGGGGTTTTAAAAATGTATTTTATTAACTTTTTAAAAATTCCACCAAGATAAATAAATAAATTTATAGAAAAAGTGTGGGGGCAAATTTTAGGAATTGAATAAGCTCTTTTTTTGGGGAGTCATATTTTCAAAAAAATTGAAACCCTTTTTTTTCTATTAAATTGAGGCCTTTTTGTAAAACCCAATCGTCATTCAATCTTCTGGTTTAGCTTTAATCTAAAAAGAACTTCGTTTGGATGGGGTGTGTGACAAGCCTTCTCGATTTGCCAGAAAAACAATTTTAAAAAACGTTATAACAATTATAACGTTATAACATACACATTCCATACATCAGAAGCGATACGCCGGAACATGAACATTTGCTGAACAGGAAGCGAGAAGTTAATAATAGAGTTGTGTAGCGCTCAAACAAAAGACACGAATTAACGAGGAAAATCGCTAAACTCCGGATTCGCTTAAGTCGAGATATTACTGTATGCAATAAGTGGGAGTGTTAATTCCAATTTGATTTTAATTTGTATCGCACTCTGAACCACCACGAGGGCTGTTGACGACGGATCTTGTCATTTTAACCCTTTATCTACCGGCGGTTCTTGTAAGTACCACTTATTTTTTAAAAATTTAAAGGGAAAAACCTTTTACAATACCTGACGATACCCCTTTGCAGGAAATATTCTTTTAAACCCCCTCTTCCAAGATATGTGGCAGCCCCGGGTTCTACGATGAGCATTTTAACGGGGGGAAAGGGGGAAAAAGTTTTATAGCAGAAATTTTGGTTTTTTAGGTAACGGAGTTTTTAACGGATTGCGAAGATTGTCATTTTTTGTTCCCAAAAAAAAAATTGATGTCAAAAAAACAAGGGTTTATTTTTTTTTTGTATGTTAAAAGATTTTGAAAAAGATTTGACTATTTATATTAAGTTTAAAGGTTTATAAAATTAATTTTTTCAGTTGAATATCTTTAATTTAAAATTTAAATTAAAACTCTAACGAATTAAATTTCCCAAAAGTTGAGTATTTTTTTTTGTATACCTCTTAATTTTCCAAAAAAGGATTAAAAAAAAATTGCCTGAAAAAAAAAAATGCAGAAATCATAATTTCGGTAAATAAAGGGGGTTTAAAACACACTTAAGGAGGACTTTTTTAATTGAAACCCCCTCCCAATTTCCGCGCCACACCACCAGAAAGACTTATCTACTTGGCAGAAAAGTTCATCAGCCTCCCCTACACGGCGAGTCTTCAGTGGCACTGTTTCTAAACCCAAGACTTGACAACGCCAACCACGAGTTCACGATTATGACCACTCGGCTATCGAAGCCACGTGTTTAATTGAAGATATATGGTTATCTTGATTATTCTGAATATATAGTCAAGTGAACAATATATTACCTTTTGCAAATACATCCCTAACCAAAATTCTATACCACGACATAATTTTGAAGAGCATTTGATTAAAGCGTGCAGAAAGCCGTATTTAAGGCGAAAGATCTGGTCACAATACTTATTTTTATAATGAGTTTTCTTACGTTCTTTATCACTTTTAACTGTATTTAAAAATCTACTATATAGGGCAGGAGTGGCGAACCTTTATGGATCAACGTGCCATTTTTTTTAAAGAAATGTTTAATGAATTATAGACGTGCCTTCAAATAATTTTGACTTGTGATTATTGGAAAAATAATAAAACTAAATATACTAACAACTCAAAACTGGCCTTCTGCCCCAAGGTTGTGGGTTCGACCTCGGCCCAAGTCGGTGGATTATCATGATGCAGAAAATCTACAGCGCCCATGTCGCATGATTATACGGCATGTAAAAGATCCCTAGAGTGTCTGTTTGGCTTGGATGCTGTCGGCAAAATTAAATCCAAGTACAGGTTTGCATCGTCAGAGCTCAGGTGCCTTCCTCTAGGGAGTAAAATGGGCGTCAATATTACCTGCGGTGATTGGTATCCGCCTATAGGGCACGCACTAAAATGATACTAGCTTCCGGGGGATGTACCAGGTCTGCAATAGTTAATGATCAATTTGCAGCCCATTAAAAAATTTTAAAAACTCAAAACTCTTTATTTACTACGAAAAAATACATTTTGCACTGTATATTAGTAAATGTTTAAACAACATTAGCGTGACTTCTACTGTTGCAGATTAGATGAAATAACCTACCTATATTAGGATTGTAAGATGTTACTTTTAGCAGAATGCATGCCGAATTGGACTTATCTGCGAAAGGGTTTCTAAGAAGTCTTTAATGTTATTCTCCTCTGAAAATAATGACTCACAAGCATAGGTAGATGAAAATGTGGTTAAAATGGCATAAGCCAGCTTTTTCAAATAGTCAAATGCGTCTGGAATCAAATCCCCGCGACCGATTACTCGCGTTTGTTCGTAATACTTCATAGGAACTTTTTTTTTTTGAACGGTGGAGTGCCCAAAATATTGTGTCGCGTGCCATCAGTGGCATGCGTGCCAATGGTTCGCTATCCCTGGTATAGGGTGTGTGGTCCCGAATTCATAGTACACTATTTAAGGGTAGATACAAGATATTGTAACAAACATTTATTGTTTAGGAATGTATGGGCACAAGTGACGTATTGAGGCACAAACAGGGGAATAAAAGAAAACAGAAATGGAGTTATCGGTTGGTTGCGTTGCCGGTACGGGATAATATAGTAGGGGAAAGCGACATTTGCAATGGTGCTGACGTCTACGTTGGGAGACTTTACGTATGCCGAAATATGGACTTCATATCTCATGTACCATTTTGCAGATGAGGCCGTCTTTAATGCGCAAAATTACTACTTGTAGACAACGAAAATCCGCATGCAACGCGACCACGTGCATATCAACATAGATTAGATTCTGTATGAATGTGGGAACTGGTATTATCAAAGACTTTTGATTGGCCCCTATTAATTACCGACACGACTTAACGACGAATGTTATCTTATTTATCTGTAACAGGTGTTACCAGAACTTCTGCAGGATGTTCCGATCTCCATTCGTAACCGCATGTAGTTTCAGCATAATGGGGTGCCAGCCCACTTCAGTATTGATGTACGCACTTACCTGAATGCTACGCTTTCGAGGCGACATCTGAAGAATCTTGCTTATGAGACTTTAATTGACTCAGATCAGGAACTCGTTACTCAAATATCAGAAGCTGTTGCACGCATGCGTGGAATACTTGGCATCTTTGAATTTTTATACCAGTCCCTCCACCGACGCTGTCAAGCATGTATCGCTACTAGTGGACGCAAGTTTGAATAGTCATTGCAAACATTACACTTGTCAACAATCAGTGGCGTAACTGCAAAGTCAGGTTTTGGGATCCCAAGTTGGATTTTACAAAGGGTGCTTGGCGGCAATCAAGCTTTGGGCCCCCTAGAACCCTTCCCCCCATGATGTGGGGGTTGAGGGTGTGTACGCCACGCCACTGTCAATAACGCTTTCAATAAACACATGTGATATGGTCGATCTTTGTCGACCATATCTTTGTGGGTCAGCGTAAGTTAGAGGTGTGGTATTCTCGAAATGAAGAGACATTTTAGAATTCTTAATATGACTTTATTAAGAGTTTAACTTAAATTACTTATATATTGTACAAACTTATATTAAGTGAGAATAAACCAAAACACGTAGCCGTAGCTAAAACAGATCGCGCAATTGGATCACTTATCTAAATAATTATATTATCCGCCTACTATCAATCCTAATAATATTACGATTTCTTACATCAAATGATTTGTCCTACCTTGAATTCCACGCAACGGTTCAAACACCTTCAGATAAGCTGTTGGGCTCGCGTGCAATAGTATGCACCTTGTAGTAATGGCTAGATATCCGTGATTCCTTGGGTAGGCCGTCAAATTACACTTCTACCTTTTCCTAACAGAACCTTCTCTAAATTGCCATCCCGCTTACTAAAACTTCTGTCCTTTTAAAGGCTATCTTATTTGCATCTATACTTTCATTTCACTTCTTGGATTTGGGTTGGAAAAGAGTTGCCATTAATCTTGGCCGTCAAAGAACCCAGAGGTTATGTTACAGAAAGGACGCGTGAGCCGTCACACACATTGTTTTTCCTTTCGTCTCTTGTTTTTTGTGTTTGTACCTCACCGCGCCACTTGTGCCCATACATTCCTGTACAATAAATTATTGTTACAATGTCTTGTACCTACCCTTAAAGTTTGTACCGTGAATTCGAGACCACCCTGTATTTCAATATATTTTTAGAAAACCAAAATTTCTGCCTTTTCCTTTCTTCGAAATCCATCTCAGAGAGTTTTAGAAATATAATCAAACTCATCACATAATTTTCATATTCTTGTAAGCATCTCTTTTCTGTATTAGACATTAAATTTTTTTTTAAAAAAAAAACCTAAATTTATGCATTTTGACATATTTTTAAAAAAAAAGTTCTTTCTAATTTATAATGCATCACAGAGTAGGAAAAGATAATTTTCCACAAAACTGAATATATTTCCCAAAAAGTAATTTCTTACCATATCCGGCGCTTTTTTAAAAAAATTTATTTATTCTTTTTTTTTTCTTTATCTGTGCATTTTCATTCATTTTGATGTCATATATTTTTTATCAGATTCTC
Organism: Trichonephila inaurata madagascariensis; assembly: GCA_019973955.1. NCBI lineage: Eukaryota > Metazoa > Arthropoda > Arachnida > Araneae > Nephilidae > Trichonephila > Trichonephila inaurata. Next base: position 24,064 of record BMAV01008628.1, read on the forward strand.
TTACAAACACAATACCATTTTCTTCCAAAAATGTTATTACATATTCAAATTAATTTTATCGTGCTGTTTCCAATTTCACTTATCTCATTTTAATATTCATAAAACTATTCTTTTATGACTAGAATAACTAGTTACTTTTCTATTAGAAGCATAACTAGATATGCATTCTATCTTTCTTTCCACATCCCCCTGCAGCGTTCCAAGACAGACGAAAACTAATTTAATTTAGAATATTTTATTCATTTATTTAATAATAAATATCGTGATTATGATATTCGGTTATTAATCTTCCAGAGGAATGATAAAATATGAAAAGAGTGGAGGGGGGACGGAAAAAGCTAATATTTAGGAGGGGGGGGAGATAAGAATTCTACAGATATAAAAATTTTCTTACCCTATAGCTTCGAGAATACATAATCAAAACGGGCACTTGATTAATATCGGTTTAAAAATAACTTTGAGAGTCTCTCTCTAGGTGCACAAATATTTAAGATAAGTTTTGGAAATGAAATTACTGCTTAATGACGCCAATATATTTACTTTTCAGTTCCTCTTCGGGAAAAGATATTACGGTAATTAATTTTCCCCTTCTTTGCTTTTGCCCCTCTTGCTAAAAGTATCGCTCAGATAGCATGAATCATTTTAAAATCGAACCTTTTGCGTCGCAAAGGGTAGAAAATAAACTAAAATTAAATTACACCAATTAAAATTTCTCCTCCTCCCCCCACTTCCTTCTCATTCGCTAGCGGTGTTTATTTAATAAATGGGGAGAAAATATTTTCCTTCTAGTTTATATCCGTTACTTCACGCTATGATAGGCAATTAAAACTGCTGCTTCCCAGTAAATTCACGGCTTCTTGTTTTTAATTCCGTGGAACATTCGAAATAACATTCGAAATAAAATAAATCTAGACTTAACTTGCATTGGCTGCTGAATTTACGACATTTTCCTCTCTGCTTGCGTTTGCGATTTTTCTTTCTTTTTTTCGGAGGGGAGCCACTTCTTTTATCGAGTATTTTACCGTAATTATCTCTTTGTGGTTGATATACTCTGAACTAATTAAGCAGATCTGTTTCGGGCCAAATTCAATGCGAGGGTATTGGAATTACTTTTTTGTCAGATTTTATTTTCCAGATGGAAGCATTTAATTCGTTTCGGAGTAACTGGTTTCTATCTTTGCGAGTTGGCTTATACCCGAGTGGAGGAAGAGAGTGTATAACGCACTTTCGTAATAAGATTAACGGAAATGTTAAAACTAATCTTGAGTTTTCACGTAATTTTGGAGTCGGTTTTAATTTAGGAGTGCTAAATTGTGTTTTGCTTAAATTTTGACCTTTTAACTTCCATACCTGAAATTGTCTCGGGCATGGCATTCGTGCTCCAAAATGTCACGCACGAGTATTATACGGGATAATTTTTATTTTGAGTGCATCTTATTCTTATATCCGAATACATATCGGGAGAAATTTATTACATAAAGGTCAAACCATAGCTTTTTAAAAAGGTAAGATTTTGGCTACAAGGTGGAAAGATAACAAGGATGTGTGTTTCAAGCAGGGGCGTAACTACCGCGGTATCAGCTGTATCAACGATACGGGTCCCCATAACTACAGGAGCCCCAAAATGTGTGAGAAAAACATTGTAAAATCTTAAGGGGCCCCAAAAGAGGCCCTACAAAGTATTTTGATACAGGACCCATGGAGGACCAGCTACGCTAGTGGTTTCAAGCACTGGCGTAGCTAGCTCTGAGGGGTCCCTGTATCAAAATTCTTTCGGGGCCCTTTTAGATATGGGATCTCTGTTGGTGGAACTGTAGTTATACATGTTGGGGCCCCTGTAGCTTGAGGGCCCCGTATCATTGATACGGCAGTAGCTACGCCACTGGTTTTAAGAGCAGTAATCATGATGCTTCTTAAGTGGCGCTTATCCTGAGGACAGAACCCGCGACCTATTGACTCGTAGCCATGTAACATGACCACTAGATTAAAGTGATCACCCCTGTCCGTAGGCTGTTACTGGATAATGTAGAAGATACCGCTAGAGTAGTCCCCCACCAAATGAGTCGGTGGATAGGCGGACAAACGAAAAATTGTTATGGCGAGCGTGTGAGCTGTTTCTGTTAGTTGGTGGTCCTACGTCAAATGAGTCTGACGACTTTGGTTGCCGAGTGGGTCTGACGACTTTTGATTGCTTTTTTTACGGGTAGATGGTGCCACGACAGATCAGAAGGTTGCATGTTCAGATTACGTCCGGGTCAACAATGAAGAGGCGCTTATCCGGGGGACAGAATCCGCGACCTATGGATTCGTAGCCAAGTAACATGACAGCTAGACAAAGGTGTTCATTCCTGTCCGGAGGCTGTTTCTGACTTATGTAGATCATACCGCTACATTTTGATGATCAACCTCAAAATTTGAAAAAAGTGAGGTATACCAAAGATATGCCAAAGATTGTTTATGACTAAGGGTGGTGTAGATCGCTTTAATCAGGAAGTATCCTTTCATCCAACAAACTGAAAGCACCAGAAAAAATATTACAAAAAGATATTTTTACATTTACTAGACAAGATACTCTGAAAATCATTTTTGCGCTATAAAAATGTAGTCTGCAGGACAAAGCAAAGTTTGTTGTTCAAGAAAGAATGCAAATGGAAAAAGATCAGGAAGAAAACAAAATAAAAATAAATCAAAGGATTAAACATAAATAAATAAATAAATATAATAAAAATCAAAAGTAAATAAATATAATAAAAATTAAAGGACTGCGTCAAAAGAATTTTATGTTGCAATATACTTTGGATAAAATGATAAAAATTCTTTTAATTCGAATTTTAACCAGATTTCATAAAAATGCTCTTTAACTCTTCTTTTTATCCTTATTGACCATGTTCTATAAAGTATTATAAAATTATTTTTAATTAAGACCACAGAAAATATTGAATTAAGCAATGTTGAGATTTAATCCATTTGTATCTATTTTTCGCCCCATTTTTCTTCGTTGAAGTTATCTGATACGAGTATACTGTATTAACGAACCTAATTTAGAGACGTCAATTCGTAAAGGTCATGTTTTTCATTACTCTGCCCGTACTGAAATAATCGCTTGGAATTTGAATGTAATGGCCCATTACGAATCGTTGCTGATAAATGTCGTGCTTCAAAGTTTTCTACTGGCACAATCCTTTTCAATTTATTTTAAACTTCTTTTATTTCGGACTCTTGTAATATAACTCGATGTTCTATTATTCAGTTGTGAACTTTTTAACATTCGTCATTCTTTTTCATTTGTTTCGTACTTTTTGATATGATGCAACTTTAAAAAAAAGACTTCTGTTCTATTCGTACTTATTATACTATTCTATGCATGGTATTGTATGAAATTCATTAAAGTTAAACTCCAGCAAAAACATATTTTAATCCTTTTGTATTACTATCACTGAAAACTTTACACTCTCTGCTTAATCCAAGAATTCGATTAAAGCCTTTCATCAATAGTTTTTGGTTGTTCTAAATTTTTATAAAATATTAATTCTAAATCCATTGCATGATTTATGGAAAATTATAACATCGATATCTTAAGCTTGTCTTGGAAACATAAAAAGAAATGAAAAAACTAGTAAGTAAAAGGGGGGGGGGGCAATAAAGTAACTTAGAAAGTAAGTTGTCGATATGTATTTTTCTAACCCTTGATTCAACAACAAAAGTATTTTCTTCGAGCTTTATTTGAGTGTGTATGTGAGTGAGAGTGTATACAGTAGCATTCACAAGGGCGAGATTTGAGAGCTCAACCCTTCCCATAGACCAACAGATTTGTGATTTTTAATTTTTAACATAAAAAATTATATCTCGGAACTTTTGTTTACGTTTTTTTAAAAGTGTAACCTTTACCATGAAAGAAGTGTGTGTGTGTGTGTGTGTGTGTGTGTGTGTGTGTGTGTGTGTGTGTGTGTTGGTGTGTGTGTGTGTGTGTGTGTTGTGTGTGTGTGTGTGTGTGTGTGTGTGTGTGTGTGTGTGTGTGTGTGTGTGTGTGTGTGTGTGTGTGTGTGTGTGTGTGTGGTTGTGTGTGTGTGTGTGTGTGTCAGTCACGTATTTTAATAAACACGTTAAATAAAATTTTTATCTGCAAGATTTTATTTCTATCATCAATAGATTTTAAAAAAATTATCTCTCTACATAAAAAGTTTTTCGTAATGCTTCAATAAATTTTTTACGTACTATCGCAATAATGCCAACGTTCAAGATAACTCGCCAAATTGGCAACGTCTATTTCGCACATTTCGAACACGCTGAATTGGCAACCATGTGATTTGTTTTTTAAAATGTCCCCAATACGATTGTGATAGTACATAATTTCAAGCTCTAGCAGAAAAGTATCGCAACGGTTGCCTGGACTGGAATCGTTGCACGAGAAGAAAGGCGTTGTCTCATACAAAAATTTATATGCAATCGACGGAAGAAAAAAACTTTCCAGGAAGCTGCAAAAGTTGCAGGTTTTTCAAAATTTGAGGACTTTATCAATGAAATGTTGGACGATGCAACTTCAGTGATGAATTTAACTGAAGAGGAGCCTCAAGAGCGAATTTTGCGACGAACAAATAAATAGAACTACATAAATACGTATAAATAACAGTTTTACAATTTGGGAATGGGTATGAACAGTTGCATAATTTGTATAAAGAGGATTGTTTCGCCTTTAGGCGGACAGGTGTTCCCCCTCCCCCTTCACAAATAGTTTGAATGAAAAAAATTTAAATAAAGGGGGGGGATGCATATGATTTCTTCTATAAACTGCTAAGCATTTTATCATGAGATACATTTCAGATGAATATGAACCTGTTAAAAGAACAAAACTGTATCATTAGCATTACTCAAAGAAAAAAATATATATCTTACAATATTCTAAAATAATATTTTTCTAACTCAAACGATATATTCATTTTCCTCCATCCCCCAACACCTCTTTAAAGTCACAAGCTGCATAGATGCAAGCATTTAATACCCTTTCGAGAAATCCGGAACGGGGCAATATTGCCATCAAATAAACCCTCACCCCCCTCAGTGATGCGTGCAACCTGTCCTCGGGGGTGGGAAGGGACTGCTAAAAGATTAATCTATTAGCCCCGGTAATCTTCCATCTCCTGCCTACCATCTTGCTTCGCTATTTGGAATGCTAATAAATTACATTGTAACAGGCCGATGAATAGATCAAGGCAAATGATAGGAATTTTCCCTGATTGAATCATGCATATCTCATAGCGAATCAGGGTTCTATAAATGGTTGAATAAAGTTAAGGCATACTATCTCTTAACCTTTGAGATAACTTTTGTATGCATTGTTTTGCATATTGATGCAGATGATTAAATGTGTATTTAGTTTTGGTTCTGGATGGCTGGGACTAGTATACATTTTTGAATGCTAATTCCTTTGATTCAATTAACTAGGGGTTTAAACTACATTTGTACTGGTTTCTTTTTAATTATTAAGATATCAGTGAGGGGGTATTGGGCTTAATTAATTATCGTTTGGAGAATAAAATTAATTGCGCATTGTCGAACGTGTTCTGATTGAGATAAGTGGAATAATTTACTTGCGATGCATGCTCGAATTTTAAAATTATTTTTAGCAATTATAATATTTAATTAATAAAAATGGAGAATAATAATGTTTTCTCTCTCTCTCTCTCTCTGAGTTCCTTTGTTTAATTATGTTATCTTATACATTTCAATTCCATTCTATTGTATCAATTGTGTGAATGCTCTATTCTAATTAACCAAAATTTTTTTCTCTTTCAAGTACATCGTTACTTTGTAAGAAATAAATAAAAATGTTTATTTTATGGAGTATAATAATAATAATAAATGGATAAAAAATTGTTTTTAAATGAAAACTATTATTTCACTTTAATTTACGTTACACTGTCATGCAATTTTTTTAGTTTGTAATCTGGTTATGATACAAGAAGACGTTTCCAAACACACACCAAAAAAAATGTTTCAATTATCATGAAATTCGCAATGTTACAAACCATCATTTGTTTATAATACAGTTATGTACAGTTATTATGGTTTACATAATCTGTTTATTACGATTCAAGAAGACGTTTTCAGACAGAAAAATGTCTAATAATCCCCAAAAATTCGCCTCGAACATGCACCAGTTCATAATACAGTGTTTTTAAAAAATTGAAAACATTTAATGAATAAGTAATTTTTTTCCTTTTAACACATAAAGTGAAACCAGTAACACTCCGGCTTAAAAGACGAAATGAGTAACATTTTTTATGCCAGAGATAATAGATTAATTGAAATAGAAATTTTTTGTACTGTAATACCTCGACTTGTACTACTCCAACTTACACGGAGTTATACAATTTTCAAATCTCGTCTTTCCCCTTTTCTCTCTCTCTCTCTCTCTTTCCATCACTAAAACTCAGGCGAAATCAGTATTAGAGCCTTGATGAAATGGGTAATTTGATTGAAGAAGTTGTCGATCTTGCTTAATGACGTTCAAGAACTGCTGGATTCCCACAATCAGGGTGAGTGAGTGAGTGAATATTAACGTTGAACTGTTCAGCTACACGAGGGCTTTTGGCGAGGGACCACTTATTTCTGAACCATGGTCAAGTGACGTAGACGACACCTGAGCACCCCCCTCTCTCTCCTAACTACCACATCACTCCAACACCCAATCAGAAGCTGACAATTCATGAGCTCATAGAATGAGTTGAGTTTGGTGTTTTATGGCGCAAAAGCCAGTTTTGGCTATAATGCGCCAACATTCCTGGTCTGTGGTCTGGACGGGAAAAGAAAGGGTGGATGACAAGATGGAGGGTCGAAATAGAGAAGGATCACTGAGGGTACCCCCGGGGTCGTGACACCCGTGTTTACCAAAGATAGTAAACCCCTTGGGAAAGGAAAAGATCACTAGGGTACCTCGGGATTTGAGCTCATAGAAATGCATGAGTAATAGCAAGACATCTTAGACGAAGAACTTGAGTCTTAAGACCCAGTTCATTCAGAAGATCCAATGACGGTTGGAAATTTGACAGAAGGCCTCCGTTTACTTAAGGTGCTTCTGACTAGTTGCGGGAGCACTTTTTTGAAATATTGCTGAAAATTCATCTTTAAACTCATTTTTTGTTTAATTATAACTGAAAACTTATAAAAATAACAAAGAAAAAAAATTTCAATATATTTTTGTAAGAAAATGGACAATTTTGGGTTAAAATTAGACATTTTTTGCACATCACGGCAAATACTGTAAAATTAAATCTAATGCAAAATATTTTAAAAAAAGCTCTTAGACTTTTATTCAGAAAGCAGTTACATATAGATTGATTTATTATCTTTGAATAATTTAAACTTATCACAAACTTAGGGGTCAAAAAGTGAACGAAATGCAAATTTTTCAAAAAATTTCTGTTTTATCACAAAGGAAAACACTCATAAAAGTGGTAAATATATTGTTTTTTCTTAAACTCTAGTTCACTGTATGCATACTAAAATAATAAACTATGATACTAAATTTCATGCAATTATCTCAAGAACCTTTTTAGAGATATCATGTTAGCCGTGAGATAAAATATGGAAAAATCTGTTTCGGAGAAAAACGAATTTAAAGGTTTAAAACCAACATTTTAAAAAATTAAACATCTAAAACAATCTAAAACCTCTTTGTGTGTATCAAAAGAATAAACCTTTTATAAGCACAAATCAGTATTATATATTTGTTTCAATTTTTTTTTAAAAAATTTTGTTACCAATTTTATAGTCAAAAAAGCTTTTCTTAGTGTCTAAATGCATAGTTTTTTAAAATACAAGTTAAAACATAAAAAGCTCACTAGAAAAACTTTATTACATTAAAAAATAATAGTTTTTATTTGGAAAAACAGGTATATATTTCCACTAAGTATCTTAGAGCTTAAGAAATATGTAATATAAAATATATTAGTGTGTCTTATATTATCAGAAAATATTCACTAAAATTTCTTTTAAAAAATATTGCTTATCACAAAGATTATAAGAAATTATCCTAAAAAGCATATAAAGAACAGCTTTTAAACCCCCATATGCCTCCACTTTGCCTTATTTTAATCGTTAGTAATTTTACTTTTTAAGCACCACTTTTCTCATTTCCCGAGACAATTTTCTAAATTCTAAAGGGTGTCTCGCAAAAGTTAAAATGTGTTCCAGATCAAATTTTACAAATCCATGTACAAGATCTTAGGAAAGGTAGTATTTGCATTTTTAATTATATGTATACATTATGATAATAAACCAGCATATCACAAATTAAAAGGAATTAACGTTCATAATGCACCTAAGCGAAATGTTTCAAGATTAATAATTGTATTTTTAAGAAAAAACATTCCATGAAATGTTACTGTGTGTGTGTGAAAAGGCTTTCTAAGTAAATTCAAAACATTTAGGAATAGATTTCAACTTTTTGTCACCAGCTGATTCAGTATTTTTGGCATTAGCTGTGTTAACACATTCACATTATTGCTATTACCAATTATGAAGGAAAATCCATTAAATCGGAGCTTCTTAAATCTCCCAGATCTTGTTTAGGCATAATCAATTAATGTTTTGTCTTTTAGAAGACATTTTTCTATCATATATATATATAAAGAAATTAAATATGAAACAAAATATCGAGAAGCAAGGACATAAGAAAATCGAAAAATGACAACAAATGTACGAATTTATTTGCCAAATTTTACTAAAAACTAATAAACTATTTTTTAAAAATATCACCACGTCCCCTCATTACTTTACTTGAATTAATATTTTTTAAATAAATTCGTTAAAACACCAAAAAAAAAAATGCAAAAATGCAAACATTTCCGGTTTCGATATCTAACTTCCGGTTCATTTTATTGCTTTCTCTTGACATAAAAACTGCTATAACTTCGTAAATAATTGAAGTATAAACAAAAGTAAGGTATTTTTAGAAAGCAAAAAATTCAATTGTATAAAATTTGAAGTAAAAAAAAATTCGTCATTTTCATCAAAATTAACGTTTCATTCAAAAGTTAGTCAGGCATCTTAAGAAAGGATTACAAATTTTAGAAAATACATACACCGACGATGAACTTATTTTTTCAACAAAACAAGAAATAAAAAAAAAAACCAGCATGCTGCTAGTAAATTTTGCGGGAGAAAAAAATCTTTGAGCTGGCAGACCTTTATGAGACCTTCTACATCACAATATTTGCGATTTTGTATTTTTGTGTTATCTAAGATTTTAATAAACAATTTTTTCTAAATTATTATTTTCTTTCGTCTCCGTCCCCGACTAAAAATAATTCATATGTATTTGTATGGGAAACATATTTTTTAATTTACCCCCGACTTACCCGAATTCGACTTACACGATTATCACTCGGGTAAGTTCGGAGTAATACTGTAAATTAAAATATGTTGCTGTTCTATTGGAAAGAAGTTATATGATAATAGTGTTAGAATGCTTTTCTACTCGAAAAAGTACTCTATCTATGAACACTAAGCGAAAACATCCTTAACGCAAGTAATATAACATGCATGACAGAATTACAGCATTAAGTGGCAATTATAATTTTTATTAATTATCATTAAAGTATCGTATTGTCACCCAAAACAATAGTGTACAGAAAATTTCAGTTCAAATAAGCTCTTTAAAATGTCAGAAAAAAGCCCTTTTTTTTTAACATAAGTTGGGCCCAAAAGGGGGCACTAAGTCACCAAAAATATGCAACGTGGCTGTATTTGCAATTCTTTGAATAATTAGTTTTAAGGTATCGACTACGTTCGGAACCATGATTTTAAAATAGCGCATAAATGGATAATTTTCATGATATTTAGTGTCACTTAGATTAGAATACATATATAAAATTGTTTTAAGGACACATTATGACAAAAAAAAAATATTTAAATACAATATTTTGGCAAAAAATGAACTTAGAATAATAACCTTTTTTCCAAATGTTCTCCTTTTGTAAAAAATGCTTCTATTGTATTAATATTTTGACTGTCTATAACTCAGACCTCTGTACAGAGGCTCAACAATGATTTTTGAAAAATTCAAATTATTTTCAGAGTTACAACCATTAGAAATAATTATCGGCGTATTTTCTTAAAATTTCTCCCTTCTGTTTTCGTAAAACATGGATAAACCGACTTCCAAGTTGTGCATTTCAAAAATTCTAGTTGAGCCTCTGTACAGAGGTCTGAGCTATATAGACAGGCAAAATATTAATACAATAGAAGCATTTTTTACAAAAGGAGAACATTTTGAAAAAAAGGTTATTCTAAGTTAATTTTTTGCCAAAATATTGTAATTAAATAAATTTTTTTTGTCATAATGTCCTTAAAACAATTTTATACATGTATTCTAAGTGACACTAAATATCATAAATATTATCCATTTACTCGCTTTTGCAAAATCACGGTTCCGAACGTAGTCGGATACCTTAATCAATTAATTTTTATTAATTATAATTAAATTACTGCGTTGACATCCAAAATAATCGTGTATATAAAATTTCAGCTCAATTGAATGCTTTAAAATGTATTTTTTAACGATTGAAAATTTGAACAAGATAAATAAATATAGAGAGTGTGAGCTAATAGTAGGAATTGAAAAAAGGCTTTACCGACAATAATACACACTTTTAAGGAAAGAAAATTCCTTACAAATCTCTGAATTATAAATCCTTCCGCGCATCCTATTTTAATCGCATCATTTTCCATCCAGCCACCTTTGAGATGACATTCTCCGCATTCATTCCGTGCTCGCAACCTAAATGTTGCGCCAGTGTGTAATGAGATATCTTAATAGGTAACTTTCCTCCACATTGTTGCGCGCAACATATTCTCCTCTTAAATCGGAACTAAACAGTTGCGGGACAAAGGTATTCACCATTGGTCCAATGTATGGCATTCTCGTTGGTAGTTAATTGATTGGTTACTTCAAAGGAATGCATTCACCAGTGAGTGAATGAGTTTAGTGAAATAACGTTATGTATGAATGGAATGGAATGAGTGGATAGGGAGAAATCTAGTACATTGTAACTCATATGGGCTGAATGCAGTGGACTGATATTTGTACTTAAATGCAAGTACTCGATGGATTAGTGTCCTATTGTTATGGGGATTCAAACAGGTTTGCTTTTGTTTTAAGTCTGTTAAAAGTCATTGTAGAAGTGCTCAGCACACAAAGGAATAATTATCCCTAATATGATATTGCAGTTCGGATTTTATAAAGGTTTCGTTAGAGCAGAGTTTCACCACCAGGGTCCATTGAAGCTTTGAGGGGGTGTTCAAGAAAAACTTGCTTTACCTGGGTTTATAGTAGGAACTACAGTGAGAATCGTTTAACACGTAACTGAAGGGACTGAAATATTTTTTTTGTTTAAAAATATATTACTAGAAAAAATCACAAATTAACAAAATTAAGTTTATTAAGAGTTTATTTTATTTACATAGATATGTATATACGCATGTATTTAATAAAAATCAGGAAACAAAAACATTCACCAAGAACTTAAAGAAATGTAATTCAACGTTTTCAATTTTTTTGCAAAACAAAAATATTTTTGTTCGGTTTTTGAAAAATTATCTGATATTTTTCTTTGTATTGTCTTTTTTAGCATCAAATTGTTCGATGTCGTCCATTTTGTTATTCATTTCACCATTGGAATGTGCGTTTAAATAACTGCGCATACTTTTCATGACTTTCTTCATTTCGGATGACGTGGGAACAGGAACTGCATTATTCATTTCAATTTCGTCGTCGAAATCTACAACAATGATATTTTTTGAGCTTTGAGCCAACTCTAAAATATTTTTGTCTACCATAATGGGTGCTGTACGCACATTAACATCATCTACAGTAACGAATGCTTCCGATGGTATTGTAGGATAGTCCGGTGTTTTCCATATTTTGTTCATTCCCAGAAGGGAAATCTTTTCGTGTTAAACAATTTTCGTTTCGTGTTAAGGGGAAAAAATGCTTGAAAATGCATAGTAGTTAGTCGGGACCGTTGTATTATTTAGCGTTAACCGATATTTCGTCTTAAGCGTTTTCACGTTAAACATATTTCACTGTAATAGGCTCATAATAAAAACAATGTTAATGACGTGTTTAATAATAACAACAACTTGAACTAATATCCCGTCCTGAAATTTCCGGTTGGAAGAGGCTCGTATTTTCTGAAAAAATTTCTGGCTAGGGAGAGGAATTGTGCCCTTGGAAAATTATCAAAGAAGAAATCATAATTTATGCACCAACTAATCTAGAAAAAATTCAATCAGTCAGAAATAGTTTATTCAGTGGCGTAACGTACACCCCCGCAAATCCCAAAGAGCGAGGAGGGCCAAGATTCTTGGGGGCCACATCCTTTGTTTTGTTACGGACTTATAGTCCTTTGCAAGATCCGGCTTGGAACTCAAAATCTGACTGCAGGTGGGGGAGGGCATAATATTCTCAGTTACGCCCCTGAATTTATTCTATAAGTAACTACTCGTTAGCCGCTCGTTTTGCTGCATATTTCATAATGTTATTTGGCTGTATATTGTTTTTAAGTTATTAATGTCTAAGTTCTAGCATTAAGCTTTCGATTGTTTAAAAAAAGAACGTTCTTGTCAAACTCGTCTCTTAATATAAAAGGGACAGAACTAGAATTTCTAAGACGGAAGTACACTGCTGGCCACCATAAATGCCACACCAAGAAAGACAACAGATAGCACAATAAAATTTATTTTGTAGATAACATGTTGACCAAGTATCAAATGATTAAATTTAGACTTCTGTGAAGTGTGGTTCCTGCCAGAATCAGTAGCCAGAGTAGCCACCATTGTTGGAGATCACCGCTGCCACACGCCTCGGCATTGATTCAAAGGGACTTTGGATGTGTTCTTGGGGTACAGCAGACCAAGCAGCTTCCACACGTTGCCAAAGTTGATCTGGTATGGCAGCTGGAGATGTAATCTGGGTCAATTGTTGAGCAACCATAGACCCATGTTTTCTATCGGCGAAAGATCCGGAGAGTGAGACGGCCAGGGAAGCAATTCAATCTGGTGATTGACGAAGAACCTTTGAACAATGCGTGCCACGTGTGGTCGCGCATTATCCTGTTGAGATAAGGCTGTGGCCAAGCCCTGAAGGTAAGGAAGGACAACTGGCTCCAACACCTCGGAGATGTAGCGCTGGCTGTTTAAAGTACCGGCAATGCATACTAGAGGAGTGCGAGAGTGATATCCAATACCACCCCATACCATAATACCCGGTGCAGGACCAGTATGGCGGTGCATAATGCAGCTGTTCAGCATCCTCTCTCCACAGTGTCTCCAGCCTCGAATCCGACCATCGTGGTGTTGCAGACAGATGCGTGACTCGTCAGTAAAGACAACTTCATTCCATTCTGCCGCCCACATCCTTCTTTCATCGCACCATTGGTGGAGGAGATGTCTGTGGTTCTGCGTCAAGGGTAGACCAAGCAATGGACGTCTTGCGGACAGACCACTCTGTTATAAGCGGCGTCGAATGGTACGCGCAGACACCGAATATGCGTTACAGACTGAAAGTGCTGTTCTATGGTTCGTGATGTACTGAGCGATCCGTCACCCCCATGCGCACAATTTGCCGGGTCCTCACGTGAAGTGGTGCACTGAGGTGGATGCGGATAGACCACGCCGGTCCGTCTACCTCTCCGCGTCCAACGGTCACTATCCGCATTACAGTTGTTTGTTTCGTCCAACACGACTACCGATTTTCCTGAAAGATAATCCACATCCCGGTAGGCCACTATCCTTCCTCTGTCGAACTCGGATACTTGATAAAAAGCTGATCTCAGTTTTCTCCCGAGACATAACTGATCGTTTTTAAAAACCACAAGAAAAACAATGCCGAACTTGAAATCGCCGAAATCTGCAAGCCTTATATAGGTTTTCGGTGGCCTAGGCGCGCGTGATGTGTGTCTGCGCTGAAATTTAATCATTTGCATATTCCACCTGCATGCATGTTGTAAATTTCATGTTATTTGCATGCTTCCCTCAGGGTGTTGCATTTTATTGGCCAGCAGTGTATATTTATTTAGCATAACCTTCTCTTGGGAATCGGTTTCCGTTATTAGAGGATATCTAATCAGAAAAATAAATATGCCTGAGAAATTTCGAGTCTGCAGGTCTAATAACTCAAAAGCGGGAGTTTTTATCTAGAAACCCCACGCAGCCTTTGGGAGTCGATCTCCTCAAAATCTGCGTTCGTAACGATTCTCTACTTGACAAAAAAAAACATCCCGCCAGTTCAAATCTGCGCCAATTGTCAAAAACGGGAATTCTTTACTATAAAGCCCCGCAACTTCTCCTTGGGTGTCGATTTGCTCAAAACCCGATCTTAGCAGATTTCTACTCAACCAAAGAAACAAGCTTGATAAATTTCGTATCTGTTGACCTAATCTCTCTCATGTTGAGTTAGCCAAGGATCTCATGTTGAGCGAATATGTGAGTCGCTTTCTTATATAGATTTCTTATCTTATATATATAAATAAACATTATTGTGGTAAAATGTTTATTATTTTTGTGTGTTATTGAACATTATTATATCCTAGTGAATTATCATATAAGTAGTTACAAGCATGGGGGGGCTTAAGGTGAGCAGTGGTGCACTTGAAAACCCCATGAAAATATTGATACGCAAACTATTGATTTTCAGTGAATTTTTTTTTATTTTCTCATTTTTAAGCTTTTATTTCACAATTTTATTTTCAGTATTCAACTTAAGATATTTAAAACTGAGAGAGAGAGAGAGAGAGATAATTTTATAAATAATATTCAGAATGTGGGGTTGTGGTGTACAAAAGTGGGGGATTTGGGGTTTAAGCCCCTGACATAGACCAATAGATTTTTGATTTTTAACATAAAAATTACATCTCGGTGGTTTCGTTTACGTTTTTTTAATTTTAATTTTACCAAAAGAGCTTCATCGTTTCCGAATGCAACTAAAATCGTCGACAGTTTATTTCTTAATTTTTGACGATTTTCATTGTTGGGCGCTATCTGAGTACAATTTCATTTTGGCGGGTGGTACGAATTATAATAGTTTTTTTTAAAAAAAGGAATGAAACATACAGGAAAAGTTGATTTCGAGTAGGAACAAGATAAGAGTAACGAATAACATTTCCTTTTTGAATGTACTAATAAATTTATGCTAGAAAAATGTAGCTCTTTTTTCTTGGAACATTTTAAATGGGAATCAAATGTCTTTTTGGAAAATTATTTTGTTACGCGTAAAATTAACAAAAATCTTTAAAACTTTAATAAGTTATGTATATATTATACATAATATTTATATTTAAACAAGTAATATAAAGAAAAATTTAAGTCAATTCCTACTAAGATCAACGAAGAAAAATTTTATTTTATATATATATAGCTACTTTTTATTAAATAGTTATAATCAATATAAATATATATATACATATGACAAAATCACAACATTACGTGGTAATTATTTTTTATTAATTATCATTAAAGTATCGTATTGTCTTTCAAAACAATCGTGTCTATAAAATTTCAGTTCAACTGAATGCTTTAAAAGGTGAGAAAAAAACCTTTTCAAGTTTTGACACAAGCCGCCAAAATGATCGCTATATCCCAAGAAATGATGCCAATGTGACTGTATTTGTAATTATTTAAATAATTAGTTTAATCAATTAAAATTTTTATTAAGTATAGTTAAATTACTGTATTGTCAGCCAAAATAATCATGTATATAAAATTTCAGCTCAATCGAGCGCTTTAAAGTGTATTTTATTAACGATTGAGAATTCCACTAAGACAAATTAATAAATATATAGAGAGACTGTGAGCTTATGGTAGGATTGAAAAAATTTTAAATTTTTTTGACAAACACCCCGGGGAAATCATTTTTTTAACACCACAGTCTAACCCAACGCGAGGAATATTGACGATGGACCACTAATTCTGAACCCCAGTCAAGTGTTGAGGACGACACATGAGCTAGCATCATCTTCACTCTCCAGATGCGGCCGCGGTAGCCGAGTGGTATAGGTATCGGATCGTGGCTTGCCTTGTCACGAGTTCGAGCCCAGTATCACAAAGACCCGCCTTTAGGGCAGCGATGCACGAAATCTGTCGGGGGCTGAAACGTCCCTCCGTTGGTGTGGTAGTTGGGAGAGGGGGTTCAGTTTGGGTCGTCCACTCATTGACCGGTTTAAATGGTCCGTCGCCAAAGCCCTTTTTAGTTGAAAGTGCGAGTTTTTCAATCAACCCCTTCCAGTTTTCCCAAAATAATGTGAAGACCGTTAGACAAATTTAACCCCCAAGGGCCCTTTTTTCCCCCAAAACCAAAAGGCAATTTTTATTGCATATCCGGAATGGCGAATTGGGACTTTGCCTTTTGATGGCACGCGATACTTTTTTTGGCACGCCAGTGATCAAAATGATTTCCCTTTTTATTTCAAAATTTCAAAGTTTATTTAAAAATATTATGAACAAATGCCAGCATGGGTGGGGCGGGGGGAAACACTTTTTTTGTTATTTCTTGCCTTATTATTGCAGACTACTATTTATGATGTGTTGTTACGATAGACAGTCTATTTCATTGACACAATTGTTTTTTAAAGTTTATCTGAGTGTTTTTTTACGTTTTTTAACATGGTAAACAAACGCAAAAAAAGATAGTAAGTGTACAGAGAATTTCAAATTTGGAGGGAAAGAAACATGGCATATTAGTAAAGGCGACAAAGCGGTGTGTTTTTTTGTTCAGAATAGTGGGTATGCAGAACATCGCTGTGGTTTTTTTGAAACAAACCCAAACCCTTTTTGTCAAAAAAACAAAAGCCAAAAAAATTAATTATTTAGAAACCGTTTAAATACTAAATTCAAATGTATTCTACAAAAGTAACATCTTACAAAACCAATATGTTTTTTTATCCAACCTGCCAAAAAATCGCACAATGTTTTTCAATTTGTAATTACTTGTATAAATAAAAAATTTATAATTTCGAACAAAAAAAGGGATTTTTTCGTAATAAATAGAGTTTTGTGTTGATAGTATTTAGTTTTATTATTTTGAAAAAATTTTATGGCACACCATACCTCATTTTTCTTTAGGAAAAAAAGGACGTTGATCCATAAAATTCGCCACCCCGGTTATAACTAGGGATAATAATTAACAGAAAAGACGAAAAAAGGAAGAATTTTTTAAATTTATTTTTAATTTTTAAATTTCAATATTTTTATTTTACAATTGTAAACAAAACCCCTAAACGTTTTTTTTTATAAATATACCTGCATGCTTGAAATAGCATACTCTTTAAAATTTTTTATCTCATACTTTCAAACAAAAAAAAAAAAAAACGCTCGCCCCCTTTTTTAAAAAGTTGAGGATTGTTTGGGGGTACAATTTGAAGAATGGTTTAGTATTAAGTCTTACATTGCAATGGGGACAGATATAATATCGGTTTTTTTTATTATCTTTCCATTTTCATTTCTTCCCAAGCAACATATTGCACATTGCCTTGCTAATCCCTGCTCTTGATCGGATATTTTCAAGAATCTAAATGCCTGCCTTCAATGAAAAATTCCCGCCTTCACCACAACAGAATTCCGGATGAGAAGAAGTTCAGTACCATGGACAAGCACTAGCACTAAAAAACACAAAAACACCAGCACTAATAGAAGGCAATAGTCTTCAGCAATAATTAAAAACACCAGCACAAATAATTTCACTATAAGAATGAAAAATATGCACAAATTTAAAATAGAAAAGAAAATATCAGTGCCCGTACAGCGTACGGGAAAACTGGTTGTGATCCGCTTTCGGTAGCCCGAACGGTGTACGGGCAAACCAGTTAAAGTTTGCCCATACGTGTACCAGTGATTCTTCACTGCTGGTCTTAGTGCTTAGGCCGTGTCTACGGCAGCCACAAAATCAATGGATAAAACTAAAAGAAACGCAATTTCGGGAATACGTGATACGGGAAGAAAGAAGAGCAATACATTGCTAGAACCAGGAAATAATTTAAGCCCAATTAATGCTCTAAATAAAACTTCTAATTTTCAACTAAAATAACTAACATAAAATAAATAACATATAAATTACCAGCAATAAATTGCGGTAACCCGTAACCGCAAAAAAGAACACGATAAAAACAATCGAGGCTTTCAGTTTAAAGTAGGCCGACAAATCTCTGCAATGTCGATTTTATCGGCAATTTATCAAGGTATATGCCTCAATAGAAAGAGACATATTACACGCTACAAGGAAGATGTCTGCGGAGATTAGCAAGAAAGATATCTCAACACACACAGGAAGGTTAATTTATCAAATAAAGTACCTTGTTGTAGTATGGATAAATGTAATTGAACGCTTTTAATAACAATGTTATCTAAAGAAAGGTAATTATGTCGAAGTTACGAATAACGCAAAGGAATGTTTGGAATTTTGTTCCTGAAATTTTATTCCAAATGGAGTACATTATATGTGCATTTCTGATTTTTTTTTTTAATTAATCGATACATAGGAGAAAAGTGACTTACACACTCATCACGAGATCTCCGGAACTATTAGACCTACAATCTTGAAATTTGGCAGCAATATTTCTTTTAATAAATAGAAATCCGCAAAAAACGGATTTTGAGAAAATCGACTACGAAGAGTTGAGGAATGTTACAAGGACGTTATAAACAAAAATTCCAGTTTTTGAGCTATTAGATCACAGATTTTAAATTTGGCAGCCATGTTTCTTTTGTTGAGTAGAGATTAACTAGAACGAGTGGGATGGAAATCGAGAGGAAAGGTGCGGGACGTTTTTGACAAAAATTCCTTCTTTGAATTATTTTTCTTTTTCCAGGCTTTAAATTTGACAAACATATTTCTTCCGTTGAGCAAAGATCCGCTAAAAACAGGTTTTGCAGATAACGTAAAAAGCAAGTTGTTACATAAAATAGCAAGTCCCAGCTTTAAAAGACTTTTTATTACTATTCTTTTTTTTAATTTTTAGTTTTAGTTTCATGTTGATTTAAGATACTACAGGATGAAATAGTGTTAGCTCCCCACATTTAATAAACTAATTGACCCCAGTGGCACACTCGGGAATTTTTCAAGGGTGGGGGAAGTTGTATAAGTCCACCATTCTCGTATCATGCTTCAATACGCCATCCAACGTATTCTTTTGATTTTGTTGATTTTCCGAATCAAAAAACAGTAAAAAAATATTTATTGAATGAATAATAGCATGAATTAATAAAATTAGTTATTAATAACAAATACTTAATTAAAGTTTTCTTACTATATATATTATATATATATATATATATAGGATTATAATCAATCGGAAAAAAATCTAGGGCTATGGGGGTGTCCGGACCCGGCCTCTACCCCTTGCGTGTGCCATTGATTGGCCCTTATTCTGTGTTATGTATTCCAAAATTATATTTAAAATTATTTAAAAAAATATAAAAATAGAATTTATTTTAAAAAGTATTGTAACTAACTCTTGTTTATTATCTTATTAATGAAATACATATGAAATAACAAAATGACTTCTAATTTTTCTCTTTTTAAGGTATTAGCGATGTTGTCTTGACGAAACCCAAACATTAAAAATAATTGAGTAGTATATTCGAGGCAAAAATAATCAAGAGAGGTATCTATATATATATATATAATTAGTTTCTTTTTGATTTGCATAATCGTTCCCTTCACACGAAAGATAAAAGTCGCAAGACGAAATCATATCATTTTAATTTGTGTAAATACCTATTCGCAACATTCACACTTATAAGGGGATCCGATTTAATACGCACACAAACACGGCATCACGCCCGGAAATAATTTCACGCGACGTTTAGAGAAGGCAAAAGCCTCGAACGAACCTGCAGCCAATTGTGATTGTTCTTAGAACAATCGATATATGATGCCAATCATTCCCAAAGGGGGGAAGGAGGTGGGATGCACGGGCAAAAGGAGGGAAACGTTCAGGATACACTCGAATTATCTTGCGATTAACTTCCTTTGGTACACTCTGCTAACGCTGATTAATCGGACCCACCATTAACATTGTCACCCTTTATTAAGTGCGCAGTTCCGAACCCAATTTATCAAGGGACAGGTAGATCACTCCCCCTTCTCCCCCGGCTGATGAATGAGCCAAGCCCCCTGTTTCCATAAATCACTGGAAATGACAAGAACTACGAATGCACACGTAATTGTTCTACGGATTGTTAATACCAACCTCCGTAGATGAGGTGGCTGATTCTGTTGACAGAGTCGGCGCATCTATCCTATTAAATCCTCCGGCGGAGATGGTGTTTGTATGCTTCGTGATTACAAGGATCCCTGTAATGTGTATAAGAGAGAGAGAGAGAGATCTTGTATATGTGTGTTGGCTACTTGGGAACTTGACCACTTAAATCTGCATTCAACCTCCATGAGGAAACTCGTCGGTTTTCAGGTGAATTTGAAAAGTTTTAAGAGTTTATGGAGACTCTTAACTCCAGAATTAATGTACATATGGCTCTGTTATGATATCCTTATAGTCGTTTGTCTATCGTACCAGAATCGATTTGTTTTAGTAAAAGCCCCCAATTACACAACATGATTTTTTATTTACGCCCCAATTTTTTTTGGGACCAGCATAACACAGTCATAAGAAAAATTAGTTCCCTTAGATTAATGAGTTCTATAATAAATATCGAAATTCGTGACTCAAAAGGTTTCACGCAGTCGTGGTAAGGAAGTTTGAAAAGCTGAGTGCCAGTTCAGATGTCAACTTGACTGTGGTTCGAAAACGTGAGATCCGTCGTCAAAAGATCTCTTGTAACTATAAAATGACACGGAAATAAGCAATCAAGCGACAAATGGGTTTACTTTAATATGACACCCCTTATGTATATATATACAGTCGAACCTCAATTTTTCGAATCTCTTTATTTTACGTACTTTTTACTGGAACCAAACACGTAAAGTATGTTGAAAATGAATCTCTATTTAACGAATTTTCCTCCTAACGAACTTCATCTTCTGTTAATTAATTGCATTCAAAGTAACGCAGTGGCTAATGACGACGGACCTGTAATTTTGAGTGAGTGAATGAATATTAACGTCGCACTGTTCACCTACACGAGGGCTTTTGGCAATGAACCTCGTCATTTTGAACCATGGTAAAGTGATGAGGACGACACCGAGTTTCAAAACCCACCAGCGGAGAACGCTTTAACTTTCAACAGATTTTAAAGTCACGCCCCCTTTACGGCAGGTTTTAGTAGTACTGGGTAACGGACAAGCCAGCCACGATCCGAACTTTTACCCTAGTAATTTTTTAAAACCCGAATTTTGAACACGATCAATTTGAGGGCGATTGCGCAACGTCGCCCGCGAGGAATGAGAATGCTTTAAAGAAAGAGCATTTTGTAAATAATAAACACTTTTATTATGATTATGAAATCACTATCTAAACAACCAGCTAAGGAACCGTCAGGGTTAGATATTCCCCAAATTTTAAATATCTATAATAATAAATTCAGGACTAGTATCGGAATTCTTGATATGCAATAATGCTAAGCATCCTAAATTGACCCGTCTGGTCTTTTCTCTTGAACCCCAATAGTTTCAACTATTGCTTTTCTTATCCCATATGACAACATTCACCACAATCTCTCTCCAACTTGACTTTAAATAGCAACCCTCATTAACATAAATCGAGATTCCTTTACAAAAAATGGTTTTATAGTCATATAACGCCATGAAAGTATTTATCCTAGAGTAGGGGTGGGCGGACTTTTCCAGGGTACGCGGGCTACATCTACTATTTTTAAGGTGATAAGGAATCCACCCAGTGGCGTAGGTGTGGCCATTCTGTATTAAAATCGTATGGTTTTTTTTCTTCTTGTTTTCGACATTGTACCCCTCTTTTAAAATATGACAGATTATTATTTTTATTACAATAACGTAAGGTACTCAAAATTGTCAAGTTGAATACTTAAAAACTACGAGCGACTGCTAGATCGTAGAGCGTGGACGTATTCAATGCAACCAGCATGGAACGTGCTTGAACCGATGAATTTGAAACCAACATATGTACTTAAATTATTCGCTGCCGAGGCGCGCCATCGTGGGACATGACCACAACACGAGAACCCAAACTCGTGGAAGCGTGTAGTGTGGGATGATGTCTCAATAGCCAATTCCGTGTTATCACGGGAAGAGCTTTTTCAACTTTTATTCTCCCTTATGGAATGGGGAAAAATTCATTTCGCGGCGAATCCAGTGACGTTTTTTCCCCCCCAGCGGCAATGAATGTGTTAAGCGTCATCGTGCGTTTCCAATGAAGATACATGTGTCATCTACACATTTATAGAACCATTTGTTTCATTAAACACAGTCGCACCTTTTGTGAAAAACAGATTTTCCATTCTAGCTGATGTCGAAGTTCCATAAATATGTTTCTTTTAATATGCAAGTCTTAGGTCTTAGTAAAGGCGGTCATCCCTAAACATCTTGGTGGTCCACCACTCGATCGCGATCGACTTAACGACCATCCCTGCCAAAGAGTATTGTTAAAAGAATTGCGAATAGAACCCATCACAACCATACTTGAAAACCCCCTCTCAAATGGGAGTAGAAGTCTCGAGCAAAAACTACACAAACGTAACCATTTAAGGTATCCGACTACGTTCGAACCCGGGATTTTCAAAAGGTACAATGGATAGTATTTATGATATTTGTGTCACTTAAATTGAAAATGTATACAAAAAGCTTTAAAAATAAGTATTACAATAAAACATTATTTAGTACAAATTTTTAAAAATTTATTAGAACAAACTTTTTCCAAATATTCTCCTTTTTGGAAAAAAAAGGGTTTTTTTATAATATTTTGCCTGCATATAGCCTCAGATCTCTGTACAGAGGCTCAACAAATTTTGAAATATATAACTTAGAAGTGGGTTTATCCGTGTTTTACGATAAAAACAGGGAGAAATTTTTTAGAAAAAACGCCGATAATTATTTTAAAAAGATTGTAACTGAAAATAATGTGAATTTTTCAAAAATCATGCTGGCCTCTGCAGGTGTGACATAGACAAAAATATTATTTTAATAAACATTTTTCCGTAAGGATAACATTTTGAAAAAAATTTTTTAAGTAATTTTAGCCAAAATATTTAAATAACTTTTTTGCCAAAATGTCCTTTAAAAAAATTTTATACATTTTCCGATATAAGTGACTCTAAATATCATGAAAGATCCATTTTTTGGGCCAAAATCGCGGTTCCCAACATCATCCTTTAAAAAAATTTCAACATGAAATATTAGCAGTCTCTTTTATCTTTTTGTATAGTTTTGTTCAGTGTACAATCTGAGGTGAATTTCAGTAGATACTTCCTCGTCATTAAGTAGGTCGTAAGTTACAAGGAGTACAAATATGAACCGATTCCTCTTGAAAATCCCCTCTCCCCAGAATAACAATCCCTCCCTTTCAATCTTAAATTTTTCCGTTGAAATGTTTCTAAGCCTTTGTTTTGTGTGATATCTCATTAAAAAATTCTCACGCAAAACATTAATATTATCAAATAAAATGTTCTCGGGATTTAAATTTAATATGATTAAATACGTCTTTATAAACTGCATAGTTTAAAACAAAAGCCATGAATGCGTAAGTTTCCAAACTATATAATAAATTACTTTCCTTACGAAACGAATTGTACAGAACGAATTCGCGGAACACATTGCTTCGATGCAACATCAATCATCCTAGCGAAGTTCGTTCACATCAATCACTTTTATTACTAACAAATCTCACTTAAAACTTTAAAATGTCTTAAAATTATGTTTTAATTTTCCCAACATATTTCAAATTAATTTGATTGGAAAGATCTCAGAAGACTGAATAATTAATTTTACTGGATTTCTGAATCAGGATGTTTTCGGATTATATTCCCTTTTAAATGTGCATTTGCATTCTTTTGTTATCAAAGATTCGCTCTGCTTCGGATGTGAAATGTTTTACAATCCTATGAATATTTTTCTCATTTTTTTTAAGGGGAATTCATTGATGTTAAGGGTTTTTTTTTTTTTAAAAAAAAAAGTATTAAGGGAAAGGGGAAAATATTAAAAAAACAATTACAAAATGAACATGTGGATAGGTAACATCTAAAATGATACGAGAAATTTGTTTTTTATTTAAAAATTATTCACCACACTCTGAAAAATTAATAAGATTTAATTCATTAAAATCAGTCGGATGGATTACCTTACCTGACTATGAATGTGCTCTAAAAGAAAATGATTAAATATTGTTTGTAACCATTATGTAGAATAATTTACGTTCAGAAAATAAACGTCTTTAAATCACATGGATTAAACTTTCTGAGCGTGAGGTATTTGAATTTAATTATTGTTTACAACATTTTGAACATTGAGAGTTAAACCATACTTTTCTGCAGGTTATATTATTGAGAAAGTTTTCAGAGCACGTAGTTCTGACGACAAAAAATCGATATCGATTAATTCTAAATTTCAGAATAATTATTTTTTCGTTTATTTGTTTTATTTTATCAGAAAACATTGATATTTTTTCCGATTGTTCGATCGAAGTTAGTGTAATTAAACCGTATAGAAGAAGCGATAGAATATAGAATACCAACATAATTAAATCGAAATGGAATCTTTTATTCCACTCGTGAATTCAGTTGCATAAAGCAAACGATTTACTTCAAAACGAATCGAATATTGAATTATAAATTTTAAACGGTTGATAAATGAAAAATAAATAAATCGTGAGCGCTGTATATCGGCGTAAAATAAATTTAATTGTAACTATAACAATACTGTTGTGTTGCAAACGACATTTTGATAATGCTCCAAAAATCAAACCATTTATAGAAGCGAAATGTACTTTTTCCTGTTCTATAATCGAAAAAAAATCATAACTCAGGTAATTTAATGCTTTAAAATGTGGTTTTTATTTTTCTCCATGCGCTTGAAATAAATTATTTCATTCAAATTTAGTCAGCTCTAAGGGAAATAATCTAAATATATATAAAAAAAATGGAAATAAAATTTTTATTCGAGAATTGAAAAGCTGTGAACCAATTTGTAAAGGAAAATTTTTCTCCTCTCTGAGTTTGGTAAGAATTTTTTACAAGTTCATATTCAAAAGATATTTACTAAATGTTATTTTTGTATCTATTCAAGTATCATTTTCAGTACTGATATACAATATTTTTAAATAACTTTTGAAATATTTAACATACATAATTGCATCAATAGAATTTCATAATCTGAATGTATAACAAAATTCCAAAAACCATTGTAAGTTTTGAAAATTTAAAACTTTCTGATGAAATACAGAAATGTTTTAAAACGCTTCTTAAAGTGCAAATTGCTCATAGTTGTACATATGATAATTATTTATTAAGAATTGAAGAGTTGATATGAGCTTGAAAATTTAAAACGTACAAATTTACTAAAATAGTTTTTTTTTATATGTGCAAGAGATAACTCATTAAATGTAAATATTTATTTTGGAATTATTTTTAAAATGTATATATTTTTTCTATTTCAAAAAAAGTATTGAATTTAAAAGAAAAAGGAAAAATAATGTAAAACCTTT
Organism: Trichonephila inaurata madagascariensis; assembly: GCA_019973955.1. Taxonomy (NCBI): domain Eukaryota; kingdom Metazoa; phylum Arthropoda; class Arachnida; order Araneae; family Nephilidae; genus Trichonephila; species Trichonephila inaurata. The sequence goes on from BMAV01008628.1 coordinate 49,683, forward strand.
TTATTTATATCATTTAAATACTTTGGTATACTATTAAGGGAAATTCTGTTGAATTCTGTATTTTTCTGCAACAAAAGTTTTAAAAAATCTGTCTTTTTTTTCTTTCTTTCTTTTTTATCCTTTCGCAATTTAACACAGAAGATATTTGTTATTTTTAGTTACAAGATCTAAATATTATTTTTTCAGTATGTTATGTCTTTCATGAACATCTGTTACTTAGACAATACCAGCGAATTTATTTTTTTTTATAAACCATTCCCAGCTATATTATATGGCTGGGGCCAGGCATGTACAAATACTTTTTCTTTCGCCTGTATGCGTACGCCAAAAAATATTAAACAAGTGTTAGGAAATCATATTTGACATTAATAATTACATCATTTTCCATGCTATATTTCTATACATATCTAATAGAAAGGAATGTAATGCCTGTGTAAACGCAAAAATAAGATTAATTAAAATTAAATCAATAACAAGAAAAAGTACTTTTGAAGATAGTTTTAGGGGATATATCTTTTTCAGTTTATGCATATGATTTTGCATAAATTGTATACTTTTAACCCACGTCCCTTGTAATTACAATTTAATGTTCAATTTTATACAATCCTTCACATTTAAAATCAAGAATTCAATCTACGAGGGCTGTTAAACAAGTAATAAGACTAAAATTATATAAAAAAAAAGAATACCTTTAATCGTCATCATGTACATGGTCTTTTCTAAAATAACTTCCACGGCACGTAATGCATGTATCCCAACGTTCTGTCCACTTCTTAAAAACATCTAAAAGTCCATTTTGTGAGAGCTTTATCAAAATTGCCTCTCCCAGCCTTTACACATGCTTTGTTGCTTGCAAAACGTTCGCCTCGTAATGGTTTCTTAATCACTTGGAGTTTTATCAGGACTGTGTGTGGAGGGTGTGGTAAAATCTCTACGTAATTCTGCTGAGAAACATCCAGTACCAGTGGTGCCAAGTAGTCCGGTACGGACCCCCAAAAGCCCTTGATTTTTCCGATTGGTTATAATTCTGAAAGTGGCGGCAATGTACGCACCCATTTTAAACAGCTGGTTATCTATTATCACGCCACCGGTTGTTCCAATACCTAGTGCACGCGTATTTAAAAGTTCCCCACAAAACGCGTCAGTGATGATATTAAGAATGGTGAACTTTCAACCCCGGATCCTTTGAAAATTTCCGGTGGTGCGCTACTTCGTCCCTGTACGCAACGAGCAATATGTGGTCGGGTTTTTAATATGGTGTAATAGGTTTCTCATTTTGGAACAATGGACGTTTCCTTTTAACGTGCTGTATCATTGTTCGCGGGACATTCGTGAAGTACGAGTCGTTTACAGTAGTACCGGGTTCGATAGCGTGTTGTTACAATACCTCTCATAATCAAAAAAAAATTGTGGTCATAACTTTATAATCCAATTTTACAGTTTTTGCTTTCTTGGGAGTAGCTGAAGATGGATATTTCCGTTCACTGCTTTATTGTCTTATGGTTGGATCAGTGATACAACCAAGCCTTCTTGTTTCAGTCTTTAATTATATCGTTATCAAAGGTCTCCGATGCTGATCTTTACAGATTTTTGCTTCCATTTCGACAACTGGCCGCAGCTCGTAGGCGCCCGCAAACGCGCTTCAGTTCGAGCGCGTGTTACTCAAGAACATGAGTCTGTACACGCCATCAATCGGTAGCTTTTGTTAATACAGACAACAAACTTTTCTTATGCCACAGAAGTTAACATTCCGATGAGTGGCTTCGCGGCAATAAAATTAGTCTGATTACTTATTGAACAGCCTACGTAGTTGATATGCAGTGGCCTAACTAAAATTATTAGCCCCTTCCTGCAGTTAGATTTGCCCAATCCAGACTGTACACAAAGAGTACGTAGTCAGGCTTTGGGCCCCCTAGGGACCTTTGCCCCCCTGCCCCCATGATACGGGCTTGTGGCGGCATGCGCCACAGTTGATATGTTCAACTCTTCTCCCCTTACATCAGCGTTTCTCGAACTGTGGGGCGCTTCCCCAGAGGTGGGGATACTACGAGGTACCATGCTGCTTTCCGTTCCGTTATTTCGCTCTTCAAAACCGTTTCACTCACCGCACAAAGCGTTCCCATACACATACACCCACGCCAGCAACCATCGTCGTGTGTGTGCGCATAATGTACTATTTATAATTAATTTAGCAATAGTAAGTTAAGAACCAGTTTACGTACCACCAACCGCCGCTGGCGGCGCACAAAATGGCCGGCACAAAGTCAACCATCGCTATTCATCCCAATGGCATCTTTCACGTAGGCGCGTGCGGATGTGTTGGGGAAAGAATAAATAAGGAAATAAGTAATCCCTCACACAGAGACACACCCCAAAGCTCTCGGAATACTGATGGATAGCATTGCACAGAAAAGACCGTACTTCGGAAAGACGTACATATACGGCTGGGGTAATTAACGCTTTGGCAGAGCAAGACGTTATATACGCCGGTGGCACTTTAGAGGTTAAAGCCGTGTTGTGTAGCTTTAACGTCTAAGTATTATATTATTGCATTCACTACATTGTTATTATATGGAAGAGAGGCATAATGAAAATAATGATTGAATATCTGTCGCAAATATTGGAAGTTTGAGAAGCACTGCCTTATACATATTTAAACTTTAAAGCGAGGCAACTTTGAGATTCTTCATTTCAAATTCTTACCCATTGTCCACCGTACAACACAAATGATGCCTACATCAAACCTATTTCAGCATCTCCATTCTAATTCACTTCTAAAATGCAAAAACCTGTATTAAAATAAAATAAATAAAAAGACGAATGCTAAACGAAAACAAAAGACACTCTTTATATCGAAGACATTTATGAATATTTAATACCAAATCAAAAAGCCATCGAAACAAAACAAACACCAAATCTCCGCCATAAATCCATCCCCAAATAGTTCCATTACAACTTGCAAACAAACAGTGAAATTGGACTGCCCAAATTATAGCCTGTGAACCGTATCGTACAACACAAATTTTGCAACGACCTCATTTTTGTTAGCTATGTCGAGCGTACACATTCAAATCTAAGATAAAAATCCGATATATTTATTCGTTCTTTTTTCTTCTCCTGCCATAAAAGATGATTATCCATACTATGTTATCAGATTTTATTTTCTTTTGTTCTGTCAAAAGAGTTAGTGATTACGGAGCTGACGGCCGATTAAGTAATTTTATGTTCCTCGCGAATATTTAATTTTTAGGAACGGCAGATTGGATAAGGTACGTTTTGTCTTCGAAAGTGGCTGAGATAATTATTTAATGAATCTGTTTACATGTAGAACAAGAACACGAATTATTATTTTTTTTTCTACAATTAGATAGTTATATGTATGATTTATTATGTCCTTGTGTGTTTGTTTTTAATTTTTAATTAAGTAGTTTTTTTTTTGTTCACCGTATGAGAGGGAACGAAGTATCACTAATATTCGAAAAGTATATTCGAGATAAAAGATTTTAAACTAAATATTCAATAGTTCCAAAATAACATGTTCTTTATTTTTTAAAAAAACTTCCATGGGTCATTTATTTCTCTATTGAATTTCTCATCACCTCTTTTTATGTTTTTACACCAAACAATATCATTAAAGGAAATATATTTTATTTTGCCGAATTTTATGCGTTTTTCCATTTCTAAGTTATATGGGCAGGAAGAATACTTCCCAAGGAACCATTCACCGCGATCTTTAACGAAAACAAATTTAATGGGACATTTGCCATGAAAAGAAAAGCAGCCGCTTATGATCCACCAACCAACGATGATATGTTTTTCTTTCGATCGAAGTGGCAATCGTAACCCCACGACATCGTTATATACAGCGACAACTTTTTGGACAAGTGTACCCTCTTCTTTAGTACCACCTTTTGTCCGATTTACAGATGCCATAATCACTGGATTATGTGCAGTAGCATCAAAAACTAAAAGCGAAAAATTAGTCTTCCATCATTATAACAGGCAAGAATTATACTGGTTTTGCGCTTCCTGTATTTTGTAAGATCATGTAGATGGGAAGTAATCTTCCCAAGGTCCACTAAAGGGTTAATTTTTCAGAGAATAATACTTTTGAAATATGAATTTTTATAGTAGGATAACTATAAAAGAGCATAACCGTATTTATTCGAATCTTTGCTGCACTCCAAATTCTCAACACGTTTTTGTGAGGAAAAAAAAATGGTGTAAAATGGTTTATCGAAATCCGATGTTGACGAAATTAAAATGAGAACAAATAAGAAGTGAATAATTAATTTATTTTACCAGTAATAAAAACTTTTCAATATATACATGAATCAGTAATTGCTCTAACCGCCGTATCATGTTTAATTTTTTCCATTGAACGAATTTGTCCGTCTTTTTTCTAAGCCACAACTGATTTTTACTAACATTAATATTGAAAAAAACCGCGGCTTAGGTTCGAATAAATACAGTTATTGTTTTTTGAATGAAAGGTTCATAAGAGATGTGCAAAATCATCGCAAGATTCTTATTTTAATTGCAAATGTAATACATTAAATAGATGGTCAATATATTATATATATTTCTAAATTATATTTCACATTAAAATCGTGCCTTGCCTCTTTCTTAAAAATTCAGCCAACCTCTCCTCCTATGTCGCATTTTTTATTTTACCTGTAGAGTTACGCATGATTTTTAAAAACAAAAATAAATAATACTTCTACCATATTTTTAATCAATTTTCTTTTTTCTCACATGTGTATTTCCTTCCGAATACGTTACCAAAGTTCTGCAATCAGCCCTGCGCATTTTTCAAAATACTGAAATTCGAAATTCATAAATAAACCGAATTGAGAAAAAGAAAGCCAGTACTATTGATAATGCCAATGAAGGTCAAAATATTTTTAAGCGAATGGAATTTTTTCCCAATCAAATTGATGTAAAGTAAAACGCCAAGCATCAATGACAGCTTTATTTCCGGTAATCCTATCTGACCCTAATATATTATTTCCATTCATTCGTTGTTTTATACACTGTGAAGTTACTTTTCTGTGCCAGGAGGGGGAGGGGAGAATGAGCAGGAAGAGAAATTAAAATACAGCACGTGATCATCGACCTGTGTTTTATACCCTCGTAGAAAACTTTGACATGAGTGGCAAAACATCTCTGACAAAAAATCCCAATGAAGTGAAATGTACTCTCAGAACTTTTTGGAAATTTTGCCCTGACTTGAAGGATTTATGTCTTTTTTTTTCCTTTTAGAACATAAATTCCATTCAAAACACCCAAACAATTAAAAGACTTAATCTCTTACTCATGGCTTACGAAAAATGTCCAAAAGGGGAGAAAAAAGCGTTTTTTCTAAACTTTTTTTTTGTCAAGCTTAACAAATTTTTTTTACCTTTAAAAAATACCAAACATCATCGCTTTATTAATGTTATACGTATTTATTGTAATTCCTTCATTTTCAAGCAATATGATTCTACGTAAAAAACATGTGTGGCGAGTATATTTTATTTAAAACAAATGCTGGACATGTATCACAAAAAATAGTAACTATAATTCTTCAAGTAATTTATAATTTTAATTCAAAAAGGTATATATCGAGTTCCAACAAAACATCCTGATGTCTTTTGTTGTAAGAAAAGTCAGCATGAAACATTCAGTGTTATAGAGTTTAATAATAATTCACAAATTATATAATTAAAAAAAAACGTTTCAAACGTGTTATTGTCAAGAGAACTTTTTTTTAGATATTTACATAAATAATTTACAAAAAATACTAAATCGAAAATTATTCTTATCCAACACTTCAAAGAATCTAATATTTTATTTTTAAAAAATGAAAACTGTTTACAAAATATCAAAGATAAAAACGAATCCCATTGCAACCGGAAGTGAAAAACAATATATCCGTTGAAGGCAATCCCTCCAAATAAATTGTAATGATTCAATGACGAAAACAGCAACATGAAAAAGCAATACCGTTGCTATAGTAACCACCACAAAAGCAATTTCTTTTTTTTCCAGCTCGTGATTTCAAAAGAAAAGTGGTTTTGATTTTAGTGTGAAATTATTGTGACCGTATCACACGTATCACTGTATTATTACAGCTATGAAAGGTTGGTTTTGTTTTCAGACTGGAACATATTTTTGTTGGTGTTTTTTTTTTTACCCCTCAAATGTCCAAATATATTGCAGATGGGTTTGTGGTGCGATTTACTATTCAAGGTCATCCGAGGCACGTGTATTTGTGGTTTCAAGTTCATTCAACTTATAATCTCGTAAAAATAAGGTTAGTTGATGAAGTGAATTTACTATTAAAAAAACATGAGAGGAATTATATAAAATTTTAGAATATTTTATAGAAACCTACATAGGCTTTAGGTGACTGACTGCATTCGGAGCCGAGATTTTGAAAAAGTGTATAAATTATATAATTTTTTTTATATTTTTGTCCCTCAAATTAGAATATGAATATAAAATTGTTTTAAAAATATTATTAAAATCAGTTTTTTAAGTGTAATTTTTTTGACAAAAATTGAAGAAAGATTGACATATTTTCAAAGCATTCTCCTTCTATAAAAAATGCTTCTATAATAATTTTTCCCCCCATCCTTACTAATATTATAAACACGAAAGTTTGTATGGATGTTTGTTCCTCTTTCACGCAAAAACAACTGAATGGATTTTAATGAAACATTACAGTAACATAGTTAAAACATCAGGATAACACATAGGCTATAATTTATAAAGCTATTGTGTGAAGTGTCCAAAATATAACGATAATTGTCAAGAAGGAAAAATTTCTCCCATCTGCTAGCAATTCTGGCGTGCGCTGCAATAAAGCCCGCAACAGCATGTATCTATCTACCCTTTTTGTTTTGTACGCAAGACGCTCGCTTCTAATTTATTCCTTTGATCAGTGTAATCCCTTTTTTTTTATTTCAGAATAAAACTAAGTTTTGAAGGGAGAGGTTGTTTTAAATCTCTCTTTATTTGTGTGAATAGATACTATTGATTTTTTTCATGTGTAAACCATTATCACCAAAATAGTGAACGATGCATACAATAAAAATTGATAATTAATTTCTATGCACGCTTTTTATATAATTTTATTATTTACATTTGGTAAAAATTGATCCTTATATCAAAATAAATACTTTTATCGCTTCTGGTACTTACAGTAGATAAACTTTGTCTTTCACGCTACATCATTTGGACAAATTTGCATAATTTGTTTGTGGTTAGTAGTTAATTATAACGCTATAATTTTAATTGAATAGGCATTGCATTTTTAAGTATAAAAAATAATAATACTGTATTTTTTGGTGTGAGGGAGTGAGTGAATATTAACGTCGCACTGTTCAGCTACACGAGGGTTTTGGCGACGGACCACGTAATTTTGCACTATGGTCAAGTGACGTGGACGACACCTGAGCTGGCACCCCCTTCTCCTAACTACCACACCACACCAACTTAGCAGGAATATTCTACCAATACTTAGCATGAATATTCTTTGAAATCCACTCTTCCAAGATATATGGCAGCAGGGGTTCTATGATGAGTATTTTAGCGGAGAAGGCGAATAGTTTTGTAGCAGAAATTGCGTTTTCAGCGGATTGCAACGTTTATCATTTTTGTCCCGAAAAAGTTAACGTCAAAATTTAAGTGTCTTACGTTTTTTGAATGTTAATGAAGACCTTAGAAAATGATTTGACTATTTATTTTAAGTGAACAGTGTATATAATTGATTTTACAGTGAAATATCTTTAATTAATTAATTAGCTCTAACGGATTAAATTTCCCAAAGTTGAGTATTTTGTTTATGTATATCCCTTAATTTTCAATGTAGTGATCCAAAAAAAAAAGAATATTGCATGAAAAAATTGCAGTAAATCATAATGCGGTAGATAAACGGTTAACGTGCATCGCCCCCCTACACGGCGGGTCTTTAGTGGTACTACGTTCGAACTCGTGACAAGGCCAGCCACTGTATTTTTTGGAAGTGTAGAAAAAGTACATCCTTCAAATTATGCCGCGAAAGCGTAAGTCTAATCTTTCCCAAAGCTCTAATAAAGCTCGAGTTGTGAAAGTAGCTAGCCATTTGCCAACTTGACTCTATCGCCAACATTTCGCTATGTTTTTCATTGAATCGCCATTATAATTTTAGAAACGGCATTGCTTGCGAATATTACAATTTTAACATAAAATAAACACAACAAAAAGTAATACTAATGTATTACATTTCAGATATAAATTATTTACACTATTTTAAGCGTTCATTACACAAAACTTTTAACAATTTGTTACTTCTTCTGAGCAGAGATCAGCTTGGGAAGGTATTTTCAAAAATCGACCCTCAAGTGAGTAACGGGGAGTTATACATTTTTTTAAAATCCTTTTTATATCAGCTATTAGATCTACAGACTTAAAATTCAACAAATGTGTTTTCTTCTTCTTCTTTTTTTTTTTTTCCTTCTTTTTTTTGTTCAGCTGAGATATGCAAAAAAGCTTTTTTTTTTGTTTAATTTGCAATTCACGTTTAATTAACTCATTGACTCATTCATCCTTCAATCTGTATTGTTTAATTTTATAGTTCACCCGGGCGAAGAACGGGTATACCAGCTAGTACTTCTTCTAGTATATAAGACTTCTACACCAAGACTGAACTTGGATTTTTGAAAAAATTCACATTATTTTCAGAATTACGTTTAAATGCAATAATAAGCGGTGTGTCTTGAAACAATATCTCTGCCTTCTGATAAATTAAAATATATGAAACTATCCACTTCTAAATTTTATGAATAATCCTAGTCTAAGCTCTGTATAGAAAGTCTTAGTTATCAAACAAGCAAAAAATATTGATATTATAAAAGCATTTTTCATAAAAGGAAAATGTTTTGTAAGTATGTCATTCCATATTTTTCCAAAATATTGCATTTAAATATTTTTTTTAATTTGTCTTAAATATATACATGTGTGTGTGTGTAATAATTCCCCCTAGCATCCTTTTAACTACCTTTTTTTACTAATATTTAAACAAGCTTTAATTCTTTGGTTCGAAAATAACATTTTAACCTTAATCGCAATCAACTAGTCCGAAACCCCTCTCCCACCCATTCTATCCAATCAGATCTACTATTACGTAATAATCACGCGCTTGTCACTGCCGGTATATAAATCGAAAATCTTGTGTGATCGCTCTCTTTGTCTCTGTGTTCCGTCCAGTAAGATGTCGCTGCTGCTTGTCTCTTTGTGTGCTTTGCTTTCGCCATATAATCGTCGCAAGTTTGTCTCCAGCTTGTCAACGTGAAACTTTACAGCTCTTTTATCCTTGGTCTTAGTTCGTCCCTGGTCTAATATGAAATACCACTGTGATTATAGCTTTTGATGTGTGTGCCAAAATAAAGATGCTGAACGTCCATTCAGAGGATGTTTTCCTGAAACCCTACTGACATTCTAAAAATAATACAACACCGGCCACTACGCTATATATACAATATATTTATCCTAATTCTCATGATAAGGGACGTCTTAAGGCATGGGCCAATTGGGCCCGGGCCCAGGGCCTCGTCCTTGGTGGGTACCTCGTTTCGTTCTCGATTCTGTCTGAATAAGATCATGATCCAGATAAATTTTATGTTCGAATATTATCCCCGTACATATTCTCCGAAAAACAGGGAATTTCAAACTGCATGTCAACTGGCAGAAGTAGAAAGACTGTATTATTATGGGATACCGTTGTCCATGTCTAGGCCTATACAAGAGAAAATTATAAATTATTTGATTTTTATATATTATTAATTTTTTCATTCTTATATACGTTTGATAATTCGTAATATAGATCTAATAATAAACATAAGCAAGAACTTCAAGTACTCTTCAGCGCTGAGAAAAAAAAAAGAGAGGTGATTCATGTTTTCATTTTTCAGCTCTCTACGTTCATTGGATTACTTTCATAGCACACAATAAACTCAACACTATTCTCAACCAATCTTGTTCCACATCTGTTCCCGGAGACGTGTAACAAAAATATCTGTACTTTTATTAGGCGAGCCAAAATTGATTACTTGTACAGAACTGCTCCCTCCCCTGAAACCATTCAAGTGACTAAATAGCTACTGTTGAACTCCGATTACAAAGGTCTACGGAGGGAGGTAGAGTTTTAAAGAAGAAAAAAAGAGAAAGAAAAGTAAAGAAAAAGTAAAAATATCGAGAATATGTTCCTTACAATGTATTGATAATGCGAATCCAGCCCCCTACCTGTGGACCCCACTTGAAAAAAATAAATAAAACGCAACTTATCACTGATCGTTCCTGATTGGTCGGAAATGTGTTATGTGAGATCTACTCCAAATCCCAATCTAAAATACAGCGCCATCTTTAACCACATTTTTCATTTTTTTAGTATATTTTGGTTTTTTGTGCTGAAATTTATTGTTTTTTTTTAAATATAAAAGTAACTTAAAAATCAATTAATTTGTAAATTAATATATATATATATATATATATATATATATATATGATATTTCACTAGAAAACGTAGTAATAATGGTAAACTAAACATTATATAATTCAGAGTATAATTTAACTTAATGGATTTTATTTGTAATTATATGCATGTGAAATAATACTACCGAACTATTTACATTGATAATCGATATTTTTCAAAACATATATGCATTTAAATAAAAAATGGCTATAGATGCGTTATCTATAATGCAGCCTAATATATATTATGTAAATTTAAAAAAGCTGTGCTGAAATAGTTTTGTAGTCGTAGTCCTAAATAATCTGTACTCTTGCAATATTTTACTGAAAAAACAATTATACGTTGCTACTTATCAAGTTTTGCTGTTCGAAAAAAAAAACAGAATCTTCTTTTTCTGAAAATGAAAAATGTTTGATTCTTCTTAGTTTATCTGCTTAACTTATTTCGTAACAAAAAACTGGAGACTATAAAGAGAAAAATATTATTAAACTTTAATAAAATTAAATTAAGACCTTGCAGTCATAAGCAATTCATACAAATTCGAACAATATTTCCATTGAGCATTCTGTTAGAAATACATTAGAATCCAACTTAATTTAACGTATATGGTTTTAGTAACTTGCTTTGTACCAGTAGTACGATATTAAATTTTTAAAAAATCGTAGCTCGAATTTGCAATTAAGAATAAATGCGCAAGAAAAAGAAATCGATTTTAAACAAATAGTGATTAATTATAAATTATGAATTTATTTCTTTTTATAAAATATTTTCTTAAAATACATAACAGATAAAAGTTAATTTAATACTGTACATTTAAGTATATTTTAAATTAGTAATTTGAATCAATGTAATTCACACAGTTCCGAATAGAAATTCGTTTCAAATATACATTAAATGGAGAAAATAGTGTATTTAATTCTCTGCCATCATTGGTAAAAGCGTACGAAGTTGTCTCTTTTGTGTAACTGAAACTTTCGAATAAATTTTACTACTTAAATGTGATATTTAAAGCTCACGAGAAAAAAATTTCAAGATCAGACATAAGAATTTAAAATCAAAAAGGAACAATTGAGGATTTTTCCAATAATTTATGAGGAAAAGTCATCGATTTTTATTTTAAATATTCGTTGTCGACGTTGATAAAAGCGCGCGAAGTTGTCTATTTTGTGTAACTGAATCATTCGAATAAATTTTACTAGCTTCAAAGCGATATATAAAGCGTGAGAAAAAAATTTCAAGCTCAGACATAAGAATTTGAAATCAAAAAGGAACGCCGGATTTTCCCAATATTTTATGATGGAAAGTCATCGATTATTATTTTTAATCATGCGGAGAAATCCTCAACGGTGAAATGAGACTCTTGTAAAACAAAATCTTTTTTTCATAATGTTTTGATTATCAGATTAACTCGGCGTGGTCGATCATGCGTTCGACTTATCCAGAGTAATAAACCGGATTTTAAAAATAATACACTTTGCTTAAGCACATACGAATTTTTTTGTTTACTCGAATACTATATATTAATCGAAGCGGTAGTTATTAATGCATATTATGTAATAAAAAGGTTTTTTTAATTATTGCTTATTTAAAAGAAAAAAAGCTACCCAAAATAGTTATTATGCATTCTGTTTGTTATCAACTATATATTTTGAGCGAAAAGTAATACACCGACAAAACTAATTTAAGGGGTGTTGGAAAGCTAAAATCTTATTTTTGATAAGTTGAGATTTTTACATTTTCTAATTATATAGATTTATAAAAGTACCTTACTTTGATCTCTAGGGTAATTAGAAGCCCTTAAAACATATTTATAAATAATCGTTGAAACTGGGCCATGCCCGTTTGAATGGCGAAAAATGTAAGCAAAGTACTTCGTTTTTGCTTAAAAGTTGAACGTCTCATATAAACCAAAACATGCATCTTTTATTGTTAATTGAGCCTTTTATTTTTTCATTTCCTAATCGATTAGAAGCCTCACTGTATACATTAAAATCGATTTACCTCAAAATGTAAATTTTGATGCTCGATGTACCTTTTCTGAGAAACTACTGTTCACAGGTATATGTAATTTTTAATGATATATTTATAATGAAGACTAATATATACTGAAATGAGCTTTTTGTAAAAAAACTCAAAAATTTATTTTTTACAAATTTTTTTATGTGAAAAATGGATCAAATTTCACTAAGTTTGATAAAATATTTTATAAATTATGAAAAAATTCAAAATTAGCTAAAAGCTCCTTTCAGTATAATGAGAAAGGTGTACTTTAATTGTATGAAAAATATCAAACATGTTCATACAACAGATTTTGAGAAAAGGTACATCGAAAACTGCCAATTTAATATTGTCGGTATAGAGGTTTCCTACTCCCCTAAATTCATGGACTGAGTGAGTGAAAATGAACGTCGCACTGCTCACCTATACAAGGGCTTTTGGCAACGAACCTAGTAATTTTGAACCATGGTCAAGTGACGAGGATGACACCTGAGCTGTCACTCTCCTCTCCTAACTACCACACCACACCAACGGGAGGACGTTTGAGCTGTCGACAGATTTAACGTGCATCGCTCCCCTACACGGCGGGTCTTTAGTGGTACTGGTTCGAACTCATGATATGCCTGCCCTGATCCGATACCTTGACCATTGGGCTACCGCAGCCCCTAAATTCATTGACGTCTACTGCCTAGAAAATGTTTTCAAGCAAAATTTAATTTTTAACATCTCCAGCAACGCGTTCTATTTTTGAAAATAAAATAAAATATAAATGAATTATATAAATAATATTTTAAGTTTTCGATTCATTCTGTCAGAGTTTTGCTATGTTGTTTTGTTGTTGTTGTTTCCAATCCCCTTGGAGCAGGAAAGCCTACACCAAATCCATTTGACCATTCCGCGTAATAGTGTCACACAACAGGTCTTGCTGTTCATACAACTGTCGCAGGGAAATCCCCAGCAGTCAGAAGATGAGCAGGAGAGAGCAGGGAGAGGTAGGACAGAAAGACTTTACCCCTGCACAAAAGTCATATTACGCAGGTGACCGCTTCTAAAGCGCGCCAATGCCGTCTGATGAGCCCTGGAATTCCTGCACTGTATAAATAGGCCAGACTCTTAGCTGCGTACCAGTGGTGAGCAGGAGGGTTTCTGTCTTAGAATTTCTATTGACCTATTACATCAAAATATCGTATTTAAAAAGAAAGATTACTAAAAATATCATATACCTAAAATGTTGAAAGTTTGTGTTATGTTTTTGGTTTGATGTTTTTCAAACAGTTTGATTTGATTTGATTTTATTTATTTGTGCTTCATATTCAGGGGCGTAGCTACCGACATATCAGCCGTGTTAATGATACGGAGTCCTAAAATGTGTAAGCAAAAAATCACAAAATATTAAAGAGCCTCTTAGGAATATTTTCTTTGCATTGTCTTTTTTAGCATCAAATTGTCAACAAATTGTTCTATGTCGTCCATTTTGTAACTCATTTCCTCATTGGAATGTGCGTCTAAATAACTGCTCATACTTTTATGATGCTCCTCATTTCGGATGACGTGGGAACAGGAGCTGCATTATTCATTTCATTTTCGACGTCAGAATCTGCATCAACGATATTTTTTTAGCTTTGAACGAACTCCAGAATGTCTTTGTCTGTCATAATTAGGGCTATTCGCACATTACCATCATCTAATGCAATGAATTCTCTCGATAATACAGTAGGACAGTCCAATATTACAGAAACTTTCTCAAACATTTTATTAAGTGTCGGCTCAGTTTCAATGTAATCCTTCTTCATCTTTTTGTGTTAAGCGATTTTCGTTTTGTGTTAGGAGAAAGAACGAAAATACACAAGAGTTTGCCGGGACTTCTGTATTAGTTCGTGTTAATCGATCTTTCGTCTTAAGTGTTTTCGCGTTAAACGTATTTCACTGCATATCCATAGCAATACAGATTCTCTTAACAAGTTTATATCCTTACAAATCACTGCTGGATTAAAATGCTTTTTACATTATATGATTCATATTAGAAAACTACTCATTTATAATGGATTTTAAGAGGGTGTCACGCATTTTTGTTAATATTCTCAAATGAATTTAAAATGTATTCAAAAAAAGTTAATTTAATGTGTTTCAGAATTTTTTCGATATTTATTTATATCTCTATAACCCCAGAGAAATTTAAATTATTATAATTTATTTTTATACAGTAGAAATAAAATATTTCTGGGACAGAATTAAATGTTTTGCAGTGTTTTTTACATATCTCAGGCATGGAAATCTCACTCTATTTGGACTCCATATGGCTTTTCAAGTTATTGATTGTGGTTTTTTTAATAAATACTTGATTTCTGCTTATTCGGAAATAAATGAGTTTATTTCATTTTTATTCATGTTATTTTGTTTCTTTCTATTATATCAGCAAAATATAGTAGCCACTCAATTTAATTACGCAAACTGAGTGGCGCAACAGCCCATGATGGCCAGGGCCTACTGTGCCCATCTATGTATACGTGACTATTGGGCGCTGAGGTGCTTGAGCAGATATTCCGATCAGGTGGTCAGTCTGAAGTGAGATCCCAAGTGTTTAAGTCCTCAAGCAAGCTTGGTACTCATTTATCGACTCACGGCAATAGAGATGAAAGGCTGAGTCGACCTTGCCCAGCCCGGGAATAGAACCTGGACCTGTGGTGTGGAAGCGTGATACGCTATACTCGACCACTGGGCCTTCAGTCAATTTAATTAAACAGACTTATAATGCACTTAATAAGATAAACCAAGAAGGATTTATCCAAATATGACGAAAATCAATAAATGTAATACACGTGTATAGAAAATAGAAAAGCACCTACAGTATCTTAGGAATTGAATGTTCTACTTCTTCCGCAATGTATGGCAATGGTTCCTCCATACCATTCCCACCAATTCGTCAAATGGTAGCAGAGTTCCGATCCAAATGTCAAGCGATCCTGAGATTTGACCATCTTACTTTCCTGAGTCCAACCCTCCATGTCCTCTCAAATGGTGACATCTCCTCATACTGTTCGTGAACCCATCTGTGAGGCATTCATACAGTCCATGTGGGTCGATGAATTCTCATTCGAAGGAAATTATGTTTTGCATTGGAATATCCTCTGTTTTATATGACATCCTAATGCTCCGTTTCAATGCTCAGCAGCTTCAGCTAGTCAGTTATTGGCTAACGAATCGTTAAGTGTAATTTCGTACCATTCGAATGAGGTCTAGCTTCTCTCCCCGGCTTAAAAGTAAATTAGCTGATTGTTCTCTGGTCAACCAATCACAGAAGCTCCTCTCGACACACCAATGCAGCGTAACTTTTTTCACCAAAAGTTTTTCTCCCTCTGACATACAGACTACTTTGCTGTAACCGGATTAGCTGGGACTCGCTCACCACACTCCAAGCATGTAAAATTCAGACATCAAAATTTTTTCTATTCCGGTTTTTTTTTTATCCATTTTTATCCTCTCTAATAACTCATTAAATTTTTAATATATCAAAGTAATTCTTCTTAATTGTCGAAATACAAAAAATGTGATTTATTATACTTAATAATTTTATTTTAAAATGAGCAATTTGAAAGTTTTAAAATTCATTTTGACTCTCGATGATCGGAAATAAGGGTTCGGTAGCCAATCAGTTTCAATGCTCAAAAAGTTAATTGCAAATATTTAATTACACTTAAAACAAAAAAAAAAAAAAATTGTCTCATCAAGAAAAATATGGATTCTGATAGCATTTTTTTTCTGAATTCAAATATGATATCGATTTTTTTTTCATCACGAAAGGGTTTTTTGGAGAGACAGGCATTTATAATTTGAAACATTTTTAATATTTTTTTTGCATTCTTGGTACACAAATTGGGAACTTTCGGACTCACCTAGAAATTAAGAAATCCCGATTTTAATTTTATATTTCGCCTGTGGAGCCCCCCTTTTTGATGGTCCAACAAAATGGCCCGTTTTTAAAACCATTCCATTTGAATTGATATTTTCTATCGCTGAAATATCCTGATGAAAGCGTTCCCCGTGTTTCATTATAAAGAACTGAAACCAAGATTTTCCGGTGAGAAATTTTAAGTGCGAGTGCAGGAAGTGTTTTTTTAAGAAAATAGTACAGCCCCAAATTTTGGGGGGATGTTATAAGACCGGAACAATATAAAGGTAATTACCCAAACCTTTAGATTTCCCCAAAACTGTGAGTTCTTTTTTGAATGCTTGCCATGTTTTCCCAGAGGATTTAATAGTTCCTAAAACCCTTCTCATCATGTATTAGTGATCGTATTTGTGGACCCACAAAACCCCTTTTTTAATTTTGCTTCACTAATTTTAGGAAACTTTTTTTACATGAAGCCAGGAGTATTGTCCATGGCTTTCACGAAATTTTTTTTCATTAATCCTAGTTTGATACGTAACGGAGGTAGATACACATTTTTAAGATTACACAATGCGTCATGTTTAAATTTTTCTGTCCGGGAATGAATGATTCATGTTTAGGTTTATTTTTTTCTGATGTAAGGGTTTTTTTCTGTTCCAAATATCCCAAAGACACAAAAACAACAATATTTTGAAAAATCGCTGAAAACCCAAGAATGAGTGAGCTACCTTCTCAAATTTACCAAAATATTCTATTCAAAACAAAATAGTGAAGTTTTCCAAAAAGGAATTGAAAAGTTTTATATGTCTTTTCATACTAGCTGAGGGGAGCCACAGGTAATGGGAATTTATTTCCATTATGCAGAAGCACTGTTTTTTAAACTTGCTCTGGGGGGAATCAATGAACATGAGCCATTCTATAGGGTTATGTTCAATACCAAAAGTTCCATAAGGGGAAAGAAATGTCATTACAAAACACTAAGCCATTTTCTTTTTGGAAAAATAGTTTTTTACATTGAGAATGACGACACCATAAATAATTTTCCCTTTTTATTTTTTGAAGAAGATTCCATCCCCTTTTGTCGGGGAACCGCATTTTTTCAGAGTGTTTTTGGATAACTTTAAATCTTGTATGAGATTGTTAAATTTTCTTGAGTCAATAAATGAGGCTCTGGGGGAACAGCTTGGTTCAAAAAATTGTATCACCACAAACTGTTTTTTTTTTTCTTTTCTTTACTTCTATTGGAACTTGGTTTCTTCACCCAATGTCACATGTTCTGGGGGCTTTTGGGATGGGCAATTCTTTTTTTTGTGTGGAACTTTCATTGCAGATTGCAAATCAGGGTACAACACTGTATGGGGTTTTTTTTTTTTGACGAAACCCTTTTAATGTTTGTTGGGGAGAAATAAAGTCAAAGGAGTGGGGTCTTTGGGCCCCCAAATCATAGGGGGCAAAATGGCATGTGGCATTTCCATTCTTCCAGCGTGAGAAGCCTTAAATGCACGATAAAAAACAGATATGTGGGGATGTCCTTGTTTTTTGGGCCCCCAATTTTTTCACCTTTAAAAAAAAAGTTCATAACACTTTTTTTCTAATGGAGTAAGGTTTCGCCTTCCCTTTTGGGGCTTGGGGCGTCACTTCACAGCAAAATATAACAAAAGTTGTTATGATGATTTAAACAAGCTCTTTTGCATTTTTGTAACTAACAACAAATTAAAAAAAATTAAAAAAAAATACGTAACATACAACAATCCAGACACAAAGCACTCACAATTACGGGTTTTCTGGGTTTACTACTATCTCCCCAACCGACACGTTCTAATGAATGCATGCTGTTAGACCCATGTATTTCTCGTCTGTTGTGTCTGTAAGTTTTGAACCTTTCACAACAGTAGCAATGATACCATTTTTAATTAGCCCCATGTGGTTCCCCACATTTTTACAATGCTCTAGGAATTTTTATTTTACAATGGAAAATGGTCGTTTATTAAAAAAAAAATTTAAATACATTAATTGAAATAAAAAATTTAAAAAAAACTGTGGGTGATGGAGAAATTCCGAATACATATTTGAAAACACGATAAAAAAATGATTTAAATACAAAAAATTGGGACTATGAGACAAAAAACATGTTGGGTCAGTGTTATTAAATTAATTTTTTAAATTTTAAAACACACAAACATAACATATTCACAATATATTATTAATAACGTATTCACAATAATTAAATTTACACGCATGAAATTTACACAAATATTTTTGTGCTACTTATTTAATAAATTTTATATTAATACACGTACACTGCATAAATCTCATTTGAAAAAGTAAATATAGTATATCTCTACACTTGTACTTAAACTTTCAGTATTTCCGACCCAATTTTCAATGATAGTTTTCATCGCGCCCTCCTTCCTACAATAACAATATATTGAATACAATAATAATGTACTCGTACTTTGACGCTAAAGCTACATACGACTTTAATAATAAACCGTACAAATTATCAAGATAAGTATTAAATTTTGTATATAAAACGCCCATGGGAGTCACTAAGAATTGTTAAATTTGGTCTTAACTTAGTATTGATAAATTAATTATTAAGTACATCGTGCAATACTGATACATTTACAAGTATATTATATTAGTGTATTTTATTTTTTATGATGTCAGAATGTATTTTATTTATTATTATTATTTTTGCTTCCTTTCAGAAATTAATAATTTTTTAAAAATAATCGTTTAATTTCGACTTTTCGATATGATCGCACCTTCCAAGTAGGGTTATCATGCCTCCTACGAGGGGGCGCCCCACAGTTTGAGAAATGCCACCTCACACATAATAATTATAATATAAGAATAAAATTGCACGAAATTGCTATTATTTGTTCGGCTACAGCAAAACTCGTGGAAAAATAAAAATTAATAACTTATAACAAATTTAACCTATTGTGGAAAAACGAACTGCTTAGAACACACACAGTTTTTTTAATCTGCATAAAATGTGATTTTTAACATAAAAAATTAATCTATTAACACCACAGGGTTTATGAAACAATATCTGCAACTATCAGTACACGAATAATAAACCATTTTTCCACCATCGGTTACAACACAGGCAATAATTCCACACGTTTCACACATCGCGAGGGGAAAGGAAAATATACATGCTCAGTATTTACGACAATTTGCTGTATCAAACACGAGACACAATAATCGGAACATTTTCCCTATGAAATACGACGCAAAAGAGTGGCATTGTAGCACAAGTTACGAACCGTTTCTTTCAACAATTCGAAAGAAAAGACGTCACAACAATCGTTCGAGTGGTTACAAATGGCGGCATTACACGCTCGCAGAAACTCAAACCACTCCGTCTAGGAGTAACGGAGACAGCCATCTGCTTTACCTGGATTTTTTTGCTACACTCAGAAGTGCATCTTTCTCCCGTTGATTGCGTAACAGCAACAGCTGTTGTGGTTCTTTTGTTTTTCGAGTGGTTGATCCAGTTGGTTTCGAATTTTGTCTCCTTTTTCTTTTACGGCCCCGCCCTCCCTCCCCCCTCTCTCTTGCTCATTATTATTCCCACAGAGCTCCCTCACAATTCTTTGTTATTAACAGTTTTTTATGGATAGATGTATTCATCTCTGTCGATGTGCTACCGTTTCGTTGTACTCTAGTAGGGAAGACCGTTTGGGGTTTGTGTTAAACGGACTGAGAAGGTGTAAATACAAGCAAGTCCAGTGAGCAACAAGGGGGTGTCCTGTCCGACCCTCCAAAGCCCTTGATTTTTTCCCCGATTAATTATAATTCCAAGTATATAGTACGCAAAATTTAATTAAGTATTTGTTATTAATGATTAATTTTATTAATTAATGCTAATTATTTATTCAAAAATTAGTCTTTACTTGTTTTTTTCCCCCGAAAATCGAAAAAAATAAAAAAGAGCATGGTACAAGAATGGCGAACTTTCGCCCCCGGGACCCCCCTTGAAAATTCCGTGTCGCTACTGAGCAAGTCAGAAAGCCACTTTTGTCCAGTGTGGTGCAATTTTATTTCAGAAAATTGAGTTTCTTTTTTTGTGGTGATTCAGAACTGAAAAGAAGTATTGGGAAAAAATATATAATAATAATAATATAATAGAATTTCTGGCAGTGTTTTTTCTTGCTGATGTCCGCTGAAGGTCAGTTTAGAATACGAGTTTTAACTTACCGGATACTTCTAAGTATAAGCCGAGAGAATATTTGGAACTTCTTAAAAGTAAGGGGATCGGCTAGGATACGGATCTGCTGATCCCGGAAAAAACATAGTTTACGGAAAATCAGTTTCACATCAGTCATACACAAGCAATTTTAATCTGTTAACTTTTTAGATGTTTTGAATTGAACTATTATTCGAAAGAAGAAAAAAAAAGTCACGTAAGTCCTTCAATCATTGTTGGAATTCCAGTTTCTCAATAGTTCGTGAAGTTTACATTTGCTTGCATATCATCATCACATAGCGAGGTTTCCCCATATCAAAAATAAATGTCACGATACCACGTGCCGTAATACAACATTTTTTTTCTCAAATTCAATGAAAAAATGGCGCAGAAACTATGACTAGCATTGTACTTGTTTTCAAATGAATGGGGAAAAAATGTTAGCTGCACAGGAAGGATTAACAGAAATAAAACTATCGACGCTGTCGTTTTACTTTACAGTAATTTGATTAGAAATATTCCACTCGTTTTACCTGCATGGCAACACTTTCACCCTTATGGCGACATATTTGAAAATTATACAAGAATTTTCTTTTAAAAAAATGTAATATAGGCTTTTACAGGGATTAGCTTATCCTCATAAATATACCTTTTAAATCTATAATACACTCATGTTCATAAATTAAAGATAATGCAAGCTCAGTAAAAAAAAGAGTCAGAAGCAAAAGAAATGTGATTTATTTGTAAAGCCTTTTTATTAAACAAAAGGTAAGGAGCAAAAAAAAAAAAAATTGCTATATGTTTGATATCATTAACGAAAATTGCAATTTTTGCTCCCTGGAGCAAACTACAAAAAAGAAGAAAACTATTTACAAAAACCAATATTTCATGCTTAGTATGATGGTTAATACATAGTATGTCTACCAGACGATGTTATACAGTCCGTACAACTCCTAGACATGCTAGAATCTGATCTTTGGGAATATTACCCCACTCATCAAGCAATGCTCTCCGACGTCCCGATAGATTTGGCATGTCATGGAACCAATTTGAAAATGCAGGTAAGTTCTGGAACCCGGAATAATTCTCCCACACACACACCAAACCAGCAACCCCACACCACAGAAACGGTGTTGTTCGATCATGTTCTCTTGGTTGTAACGGGTACCTGGCACTCTCCGTATGAAAGTCCGACGAGAATTAGACTGCAAGTTAAACCTGAACTCGTCGGACAACATCACACAAGCCCACTGTTGCGGCGTCTACAATGCATTCTCTCTATTCCAGGCTAACCCACAGGAGACAGTGAGTTGCAGTAAGTGGAAGACATCTGACAGGTCTACGGAGCATATAGACCAATCTGAACTAAGCGTCTGTACACAGTCTGTTTTGAAACTGTCGTACCAGTAACTGAAGAGAGCTGACGACACAGGTCTGATGCTGTGCTCCGTCTGTTTCTTTTGGTAGTAACTGTCAAATACCGGTCCTCATTTGGCGTTTTAACTCGGGAGCGACCTGTGCTGTAACGTCTACTCACATTACCATCATCTTGGAATCGTTGCCAAAGCCTGGAGGTGATACTCTGAGTGATTTCAAGTTCCTCGAATACTTCCAATTGGGTACGTCCACGTTCCAGACAGCCGATAATTCTACAACGTAAAAGATCATAAAAGATATATATATATATAGTAAAATAAAAGTGAAGAAGTACTAGAACCTACAGTGCTAAAGAAGGAAGAAATTGGAATTCACCAGACACAACAAATGTAGATACAAAAAAGTTTTTGGACTAAACTGAAGACCTATTATGATTTCTAAAGCTGTCACTGAATTAGGCCAGTGATTTAGGGTTAGCAATGCTTTATGGATCCAACCTTCCCCATACAGCAGAAATTTTCGACATAATAGAAAAAAATAATAATAATAATGCCATGCTGAAAAGTTAAGCCTATTACAACACGTGGATGATGAACCTGATATTATAGTATATATATATATATATATATATATTATATATATATATATATGTGTGATTTTCCTGCTGTCTATGTGTTTGTCGAGTTTATTGTTTGATTGCTTTGTTAGTAGAGAATTGGCCTATATATATATATATATATATATATATTGAGGAAGGGTTATTGGACTTTCTACTATTAATCCTCTTGGGGAATCTTTGGGCCAGCAATCGCGTTTATTTCACAGCCATCCCTCTCAAGAAGAAACCATAGGATGCAAATTAGTTAGTGCATGTAAAGTTGGAGTTTAATAATCGTAAATCACAGAAGGAGCGGAGCCGCTGAAAGCAGTGTTACTACGGTAAGAATTAGAATTACGCATTTTGATTAAAGGGTGTATTTTAACTACTAGAATAAATTAGTGAATTTAGAATTATTATATATAAGGTAGGATTGATTAAAGTTATAATTTATTCGGATTTCGTACGCTTATTCCCATAAGGTTGTTCTCTCTTTATATCACTACAAGGGTTCCCTTTATAGATTGCTTGTTCTGGAATATTATCTTTGGTAATAATAAATTAGATTTATCACATGGATAGTCTTGATCATTCATCGTTCCCTCCTACAGCTTTAGGTCAACAAGATGATGAGGAAGTAACTCCAGGGGTAAGATCATTACAATATATATATTTGAGTTTGAATTCCGCGTGACTCTGAATTATCCTAAATTTATGGACATGAGTGTATATTGCTAGGATCCCTTATTATTATTTTTTTTAAAAAAATGCCCATGTGTAATTTCCAATAGCTTGCAAATTCATTCTTCACGGAAGTGTTTGCAAAGATGAGACGAGACGCTCAGGAATAATCCACGAGAGAAAACAATTTTTTATCTGTTTAGAGACACTTCATCAGTGAAGTGAAGTGTAGTGACCCGTTCAAAAGATAAGAGTGAAATGATTTAAAGCGGCTTTCTTTCATACTAAAACAAATGGATCATTTTCAGATTTAAATGTAAGCCGTATTAATTCTTAAGTGCTTCATGTACGTGTAACTTTCACGACTCAGATAGCGTCAACAATTTTTCACCCATAATTGAATTTTGACATTGGGAATATCGGTAGTAAAAAGATTTATCGCTGAGCAACATAAAATAGCGCTTCTTGTAAGGGGGATTTTTTAAAAAATGATTTGTATTTTTACTGGTTAGTAATCGGATAAACACTTGGAATCTATGTATTATTGGACCATTTTAATGTCTTGGGAAACAACTGCAATAACCATATGGAAATGATAAGTATTTTTGAATTAACCTAGGCCACATATAATCTGGTTTTCATTTTAATTATTATCTGAGCATTTAATGTGAGAAAGACGTCTGCGGAGTAGTTAGAAAATGCGTACACATACTTCTTTTATAAGGGCAGGAGGGAGACGGGGGGGGGGAGGTACAATTAAAAAAGCAGTATATGAAAGCTCAGAGGTAATCTTTATGTTAAAAATTAAAAATCTCTAAATCGGCGGTTTTTAAACTTTCGATCATCGCGGCCCCCCTTTATGTATCAGCCTGCATCACGAACACCCAAAATTTTGAACACCCTTTCCCCTGACTCCCAACCCTTGGCTGAGTGACTTAAAAGTTCCACAATAATCCTAAGACAGCAACTACTACTTATAGGAAACTTTTACAACACTTCTTTTTTCCTTTAAGAAAACAGTTAACTTCTAATTAAAATATAATTAAAATTAAATTAATATTCTAGATCGAAATGCATGTTCTAGTAGTTTTTTCATTGGGCTCAATTTAGTGATCTAGCCTAGGATGGCACATCTTTACATTTTTCCACGAGGCCTTTCAGAGATTGTAAAAGAGGGAAATCTTAACATAAAATGAGAGACCTTCCCGGACCCTCTAGATCAGAGGTACTCAACCTTTTTTTTCTGCTGTGCCACATACATACGATAGCTATTTCATGCGGGCCACATCCGATAGTTTTTACGCGGGCCACAAATACGGGTAGTTTTTTCGGGGCCACATACTAGATAGCTATTTCACGCGGCCCATAATACGATAGCTATTTCACGCGGGCCACATACATACGATAGCTATTTCACGCGGGCCACATACATACGATAGCTATTTCACGCGGGCCGCGACAGGAGGATTAATGGAGGAGGGGAAGAGAAATGCTATAAGACCAAGATAACATAGAAAATTTAAAATGTGGAAAATTGATCAAAATATTAAAACTCTAATTTTGCTTTTTTCAATTATTATTATTATTATTATTATTATTATATATATATATATATATATATATATATTTGTCACTGAATTTTTCTAAATTGGAAGCCATTTAAGAATCACTCCTTCACAATTTCTGCATCGGTAAACGGTTTCATATGTGATTACCAATAATATAACAAATTTCATTGGGTACCTTTGTTACCACTGACAAAATACTTGTTTGCTGTTGTAAGGATTATTCAAGAAAGCCTATTTAATACCTCTTGAAAGAGATCTTCGAGGAAAAGTGTCATTGAACACACACAATTCCTGTGTGTGTTTATTGTTATTTTTTTAAATATAACACTTTCGTGACAAATCAAACAATTACTGATCCATGCTTGTTTTTCACTACAGAAAAGTCACCTTCCCAATAGTCTTGAAAAACAACCTATTTTCTACGAATATTTTTCTCTTGCAAGATACGAAAGATAGTTAAAAATTAGTTCCACACATAAAATGGTTGCTACTCCACTGTTGTCTATTATCACTATTCAGAAAAAAAAATCAGTTCGCACTCATATGGCATCGACAGCAAAAATCAAAATTAATACATTTGATTCCTTAACTAAGAATTTCCGATCAAATTTTTATCAATAAATGAATTTCTCAGAGCAATGGGCTATGACCGGGCTACTTAAAAAGGTCCAGTGGACCGCATGCTACCCGCGGGCCTCAGGTTGAGTATCGCTGCTCTAGAGAGGCGCTGGGAACACTCAAGGTTCCATGGACCACACAATTTAAGAGCCGCTGCTTTAGGTATTTGGGAGAGAATTGAACCCCAAACCTCACACTTGTGTACGCCACTGAGTTGGAGAGTAATGCTGCCAAGGCAACTGAAAACGGAGTGGACAATGATCCACAGAAAACATTGTAGAGACGCGTGTGTCACATATGTATCCACCCCAAATGTCACCGGCAGCCAGAGGATGCACTGGGAAGCGTGTTTCGTACTTATTCACAAGATAGATCGTCCCCACGGAAAAGTGCATTGAACGGCCTGTAGCCAATTAAGGAGGGGAGGGGCTGAGATTGGTGCATATATGACATACCATGCGAAAGGGTTAAGATTCAAATGTTGTGATTGCATTCATCCCAGCAATCCCAAATGAATCAATTTTCGTGATTTTTTCAGAATTGAATGCTTTATTATTTATTGGTTTAACGTCGGTTCAAACTTCTCGATTTCGTTTGCTTCTTTTTGTTCTTATAATTGGTACTAACGCTGTATATATTATATGATAATTATTATTTTCATATAATATACAGCATAATATATTTCATATAATATTCATATTAGATTCCTATTTCTCTAAGATACTCCTAATTTTAATATTATTTATTCGTTCTTAACCTCTTCCCGGTTTTTCCCGAGCTGAGTTCGGGCATGCGATTCGTACCATCCTGGCTCATCCTGAATGCAGCTCGGGCACTGTAAAAATTTAAACTAGGCGGTTGGTTTTTCCCAAATTATTACATATATGCTTTTTATGGTTTCGAATAATTGAAAAGTACCCATCGGTGGAATATTCCGCAAAAAGAGGACGTTTTCCTGCTAAGCACCCACCTTCATGCTTGCCTGAAAGACACTTTGTTGACTACATTCCCTCAACAGAGAAAAGGCTAATCCATCACGACTGTGTATTATTTGCATTTCAAAAAGAGACAGTAAAGGGAAGAAGAGAACCGCAAGAGATTCTACTGTCCAGATTGTGATTTGGGGTTATGTACAGTACCGTGTTTTCGAATTTATCATACACGATCGAATTTTGATTAATAATTTCATAATCCTTTATGTAAATGCAAAAGATGTAAATAAATTATGTAATTCAAAATAAAAGCTAGGTATTTTAAGCGTTATATCTTTACAGTTAATGTGAATTGGCTCGAAAGTTTAATGATTTCCGTCATACAGAAAACCAATTTTACAGGTTCATTTATTTAAATAGTTTTTTTTTTTGCATTAATTTTTAATAAATTTTGTATACGAATGGTGCTATTATGTTTAAAAAGATACTCGTATGTATTTTTAAGTAAAAATCATTTAAAAAATTGACATTTTTTATGCATAATGCAGAAATTAAATAAACGTGGAAGGGGTTAAGGTTGAAAATAAATTTTTTAAATAAGTATATACCAGTGGCGTACATGGATTAAAGACAAAAGGGTTACACTTTAAAAAAGAAATCAGTACATGAAAGATACAGATAGAGGCAGTATACACACAAGGGGAGTCCCAGGGTCCGGAACCCCCCAAAGCCCTTGATTTTTTTTCCGATTGATTATAATTCTATAAGTATATAAAATATATACTAAAGTATATATAAGTATGTAAAATTTAATTAAATATTTATTGTTAATGATTAATTTTATGAATTAATGCTAATTATTTATTCAATAATTGGTTTTTTACTGTTTTTTGTTCCCCAAAATCAAAAGGAGCATGATACAAGAATGGTGGACTTTCGACCCTGGACCCCTTCCCCTTGAAAAATTCCTGTGCGCACTACTGGATAGAGGTAATCCTTATTGTAGAAATTGAAAATCTGTTAATCTATAGGAAGTGTTTGAGCCCCAAAACCCAACCCTTGTGTACCCCACTGCCACTTAAGATCTGGAATAAATTAAAAGCGATTTTTATTTATAGCAGTTTTACCTAGTAATGGCCAAATTTTACAAAATATAACGAACAAAAAATAAATAAATAAAAATAATAATAATCTTGATTTATACTAAAACAGCAAAAACATTGAAATCGAAATTAGTTTGAAATAATATCATCCAATAAGCTGAGCTTAAAAAATTCCAGTCATTACGCTCAAGTGCAATGCATCCCTCATACACCCAAACCTAGCATGGATAATGAGTAGTTAAATTTGAGTAGAGTTTTAGAGTTCACTGACAGTACACGAGCATAATCACGAGTAACATTCTAAGGATAGAGGGGTGAGTTTTCTTGAGGTGGATCCATAAAATGGATCTTGGATTAAAAACCACAAACCACAAAACAACTCATATCTCGCATCTGATCAAAAATACAATACTGCTCGACCAGAACTGATTTGTTTTCTGAATTCACGACAGCATTTGGTATCCACAATCTACAGAAAATTTCATAGAGGGAAATTGTTTCTAGAGATTATAAAACCAATTATGTACGGCAAATTATGTATGCTTTCATGGGAGGAGGGACTGCCACAGAACACCTGGACATCGAAAGCGTTTGAGACCAATATGAGTTAATCAAATTTTCTCAATAAATTTATATTTAATGAGCTTAATTTGGAAGGTATTACCAGCTTATCATATATTGATCCCAAAATATCTGCATTTGATGGTGTTTTGTGATAAAAATCATATATTTTTAATTTGATATATTTTTTTCCTTTTTTTCACAAATTTAATATATCGTAAAATCCGGCGTATAACGCTCACCTACACTTTCAAGCTGAAATTTTTAATTTTGGGGTACATTCGCCGTATAACGCGCATTCCTCTTTTTACGAAGAAACTTGAAATGTTCGTATGCAATGCTCTCATGTTTTGAAGTCATTTATTCGAGGTATTATTTCAAGCTTCAAAATAAAATGGTATAATTCTAGAACTAAAACCCTTTAAGTTCATGAGGAAAGTCAATTCTTTTAAATAAACTGTATTTCGAGAAATGTAGAAGTCTAATTTTTTCTCGTATGCTTCTTTCTTTTTCTTTTTATTTTTAAGCCTCTCGTTTTTTTTAAACGGCGTATAACTCGCACCCGTAAATTTTGATCTTATTTTTTGCGTCAAAAGTGCGCGCCCACAAGGGGGAGGTTTGTGGGCTCAAATCTATCCCTTATAGACCAATAGATTTTTAACTTTTAGCTTAAGGATTACGCCTTGGCCCTTTGTCTACGTGTGTTTTTAACACTCTTTTACAAGCTTCACATGTATGTAACGGTGAACTCAATTTTACCGTTTTAAAAGATCAAATTAATTTGAAATTTTGCTCACTTGTCCAGGGGCGATAACAAGACAATAATTTAATAATTTTGTTCCATTCTCCTGATCAGGATCATCAGGATTAATGATTTACCATTTTCTGATCCCATCCCACATCTGGCGACTAATTCCAAATTTGGCGACTAAAATATTAAGTTACAACTTAGTTCGATTAACTATAAAAAGGTGTTTTTTAGTTTTTTTTAAAACTATAATTTATTTAAAATATTTAAAATATACACCCCCATATGAAAGAAATCTATTGGTTCTTTTTGCCTTAGAGTAAAATTGCATTATAAGGATCAAATCATTTTTATTATTATTATTAACTGCACTTAGCTTCTATAAAAAACGTTGAAAGTCAAGAATGTCAATATCAGGACTATTGCCAATCTGGTAAAGCACAAAAACTTTCCAGAAAAATCGTTTTAGGTAAATAATGGTAAAAAAAAAAAGAAAAAAATATGACTTAAACAAAATAATTACTAATTTACTATTCTACTATATTAAAAATTAACTTAATTACAAACAATGTATACAATTTTCAAAAATATTCAAAAAATAAGTAATACTTTTGAAAAATTCACATGATTCTCGGCGTTGCAAAATCACCAAAGGCAATAGCAAGTGTTTCTTTTTTTGCTGTTGTAGTTTTATTGTGATGTATTCATGAAAAAACTCAGTCTTAAATTACATATTTCAAAAATCCTACTTCTGGCTTTGTATAGAAGTCCTAGCTATATGTAGGAAAAATATTATTATCATAGAAACATTTTTCGTAAAAGGAGAATGTTTTGAGTACGTTATTCTTCATTTTTTGCCAAAAAAATGCATTTGAATAACTTCTTTTTTTTTCTTTTTTTTGTAATAACATTTATAAGATAATTTTATACGCATGTTCTGATTCAACTGACACTAAATATCAAAAGTGTTTTATTTTTACGTTTTTTCAAAATCACGGTTCCGAATGTTGTCAGTCACCTTACGCAAAAAAGTATAGATAAATAAAGATAAATAGATAATAAAATACACAACAGAAAAAATATAATAAATGAGGATTTTTCGATTATACATCATTCTTCACGAAAATCATTCCCATATACCTCATATGTAAGGAGAAAAAACAGGGGAGGGGGCGGTAAAACCATTTGACTGTAAACGGATCTTAACAAAAGGTAGTTGAACTCGACCCCCTTTTCCCCAAAATACCGCAGAGCCTTCATACCAATCATACCTTTGCTTACATACCTTACTTTAAAGGTTACTCCTGGTCACATCATTTTTCACAAGAATTTTGTTTTGAAAATGGTAAAGAACAAAAATTTTGTTAAAATCTTAAATTCGGTCATAGGATTCCGAAGAAATTTCTGACATTGTAAATCACTTGTAGCTGTAGGAAAAAAAAAGACAAATATTTTCTCTCTCTCTCTCTCTCATTTTTTCCTTTGTGTAGCTCTTTTTTTTTTGCATCCCCCTCCTCCCACTTCTTTTAAAAGTTTTATTAATTTGTTTTAAGTAGTTCTAATAAAAAATTTTTGGATGCAAATGGAGTAATACGTACATTATGCCTGTTGCCGTTTTTAGGGCATATTATGAATATTATTTTTGTTTTCTGTTATTTGTTTACTTTCTGACATATTGATTTTTAATTATTCAAGTAAAGTACTAAAGTTTAGTGGTATCTGACTACGTTCGGAACTATAATTTTAAAAGTCTACAAGTGTAATTTGTATTTCATTTATTATTTCAGTGTCACTTGTGATTAATTACGTATAAATTGTTTTATGACATTATGACAAAGTGCGCCGACAAAATACATCTGCTTTGTTGTATCATCCTTATTGTTCCAATAAATTTTCCCTTTTGTTGTAAAAAAATGCTTCTATTGTAATAATATTTTGCCTGTATATAGTTTTCAGACCTCTGTACAGAGGTAAGTTCAACTATGATTTTGAAAAATCACATTATTTTCTAGAGTTACAACCATTTGAAATAATTTTCGGCGTATTTTCTTAAAAATTCTCCTCTCTGTTTCGCAAAAACAGGATAAACCGGACTTCCAAGTTATGCATTCTTCCAACGTACTCCTATTTGAGCCTCTGTACAGAGTGTCTGAGCTGAATACAGGCAAAATATAATGCTAATAGAAGCATTTTTTACAAGGAGAACATTTGGAAAAAAGGTTATTCTAAGTTAATTTTTTCCAAAATATTGTATTTAAATAATTTGTTTTTCTCATAAAGTCCTTAAAACAATTTTATACATGTATTTTAATCTAAGTGTCACTAAATATCATAAATATTATCCATTTACACGCTTTTGCAAAATCACGGTTCCGAACGTAGTCGGATACCTTAATATATTTTTGTTTGTTTTGGGAGAAACTTTTTTTTGTTCTTATATTTGTATAAAACTGTAAGTAAAACATCATATTATTAATATTTTACATAATTTAATATTTTTCCTCAATTATTGTCTGAGAAATTATTTTGATGCCTTCGTTATAAAAGTAAAATAGAAAAACCTGGTTGTTTTCATTATTTACGTAAACATTCAAAATGAAAATAATGCTAAGTTGTTTGTCAGTATATATAACGTTTTTGTTTACATTTCGAAACATGATGAAAGAGTATTTATTAATCTTATACATTCTTAAATTTTCTTCTGTAATATAAATAGCACAAGTTATCAAATACTTTACATACACAAAAAAATTAATTTATGAAAGAGCTACAATAGAGTTTTTTTCAACAAAGAATTATATTAAGGACATGAAAAATGACGATGAATAAGTAATTATACATATTTAAGGTTTTTATCTCGTAATTTTTGCTCGTAGTTAGAAAAGTAAAAATAAATAAATAAAAAACGTGAAGATAATTTATTATATTTAATTACTATGCACATAATTTATCATTACAAAAGTAAAACTACTATTCTAGCTCCTGTAATGTGACATCAGAATCAAGATATTAAATTTAGTTAAAATGTATTGCCTTTTATGTTGGTCGGAAAAGAATGTACAGTTTTTATTGATAAGAAGAAACGAAATAATATACGCTGAAATATTTATTAGTGCATCAAAAAATAATTATCAAACAATAAAAAATGTTCGTTAAATATTACACACACACATAAAAAAAATCTTTGTATAGTTTTTGTATTAAAAATATGTATGTTATGTTTAGATGAATGTATGTGAATAACTAGCATTAATTACAAAATAAATTTAGATGATAACGATAATTGTTTATTTTGGATTATGCATTTATCACTTTTTTATTTCCAGTGAAGGATTATAATTTTGTATGATTTTTTTGTCAGTATCATTTAATTTATGTGATATTTAGATTTCAAGGGATCTTTTTTTTATGATTTTTGAATATTACATCATTTTTTTTTTATTTAGAAATGATTATTTCCATTTTTTATTACCTACAAATGATTATAATTATGTGTCATTTTTCCGATATCGTTAAGATTTTTTTTTTAAATTTATTTTAAAATATTATATTATATTTAAATTTTGTGTCATCTCTTTTTTGAGATACTATTAAAAAGTATTGTGTAGAACAGTCAGTGGTATACACAGATTCATATAATGAAACGGGGAGGTGCATCCTAAAAAAATTGTAGACAAAAGCATAGGGGCATAATCTATATGCTAAAAGTGTTAGAAAGGAGAGAAGGTTAGCACTTCCCTTGTGACAAGGACGGAACAAACCCCTGGGCGGATAACACATATACCAGTGATACTCAACCTGTGGACTTTTCTAAGTGGCCTGGTTATGGCCCATGCACTAAAAAAAAATTCAATCATTTAAGAACAATCTACTAAAATTTAACGGGAAATTTTATCAATGAAGCAATCAAATACAGTCGAACCTTTATATAACGAACCTCTATATTGCGAATTTTTCAATATAGTGAACTTTTTCCTGGAACCATGAACATTTCACGATTTTCTTCGTCAAATAACCTCTCTATAGCGAAGTGCATTTTCTATATAACGAACTTTTTCTTTTGTGATTCAATTTTTGTTCTCTCTTTTTCTTAAAAGTATCCCTGAAAAAATTTCAAGCTATTCTCTCTTAAACACATTTTATGGTCGCCATAAATCTTGCACTGGTTTTATTAGATCCTAACTCGCCGAGAGCAATAGAGTTCTGAACGTTTCATCTACGAAGGGCATCCTTTAACCCCCATTGCCCAGTTCTCTGGAAGCGTCTTCGATATCCTCTTTCACCCTCAGTGCAGTTGTCCCGTGTCCCCATGTTCTAATCATAAAATAATGTATATTTAATATTACTTAGGCAGCTTAGTAGTAGTCTGACTGCTATTCGAACCGGGATTTTTGCAAAGCGTATCAATGGATAGAGTTTATGATATTTAGTGTCACTTAGATTAGAAGGTCGTATATAAAATTGTTTTAAGAATAGTATTGTTAATAACAAATTATTTAAGTACATATTTGATAAAAATGAACATAGAATGATCTATTTGAAAATGTACTTTTGCGAAAAATGCTTCTATTATAATAATATTTTGCCTGCCTACAGCTCAGACCTATGTACAGAGGCTCAACTAGAATTTTTGAAATATATAACTTAGAAGTGGGTTTATCTTACGTCAACTGAGGGGAGAAATTTTAAGAGAGAAACGCCCATAATTATTTCAATTGGTGGTAACTCTGAAAATGATGTGAATTTTTCAAAAAACATAGTTGAGCCTCTGTACATAGGTCTGAGCTATATACAGGCAAAATATTATTATAATAGAAGCATTTTTCACATAAGGAGTACATTTTGATAAAAGGTTATTCTAAGTTCATTTTTTGCCGAAATATTGTATTTAAATAAAAAATTTTTGTCCTAATGTCCTTAAAACAATTTTAAACATGTATTCTAATCTAAGTGACACTAAATATCATGAAAATTATCCATTAATGCGCTTTTTTAAAATCACGATTCCGAACGTAGTCGGATACCTTAAATTATAAAATGTCCTTAAAATTCATTAATTTTAGTATATAATTATTTTCTTAATATTGAAAATACAGTGAATTCTTCGACATTCCGTTTTCTTATTTTCCTTGGAGTTTCTCTTTTTTTTTGGATGGGTAAGATATATAAAATAAACGTATATTAATTTTAAAAAAGGTGTGAATAATTACTTTTCTGAATATACAGTGTTTACGAATTTAAAATTTGTTTTATCAGGTTTATATAAAGTATATTAAAAGATGAACCTCTATATAACGAACTTTCTTCCGGGACTTAGCGACTTCGTTACACAGAGGTCCGACTGTATATCAATTTTTCTATCAATTTACTTTTTTCGATAGTAGAATGTGTTGTTATTAATCTCCCGTCTGTTCAGACGAAGTCAGACCAGATTCGTGAATCTTTTAACTTTAAGGAAGTCCGATACTAGAAGTGGAATACCGTGGACACATCTTCCCAGTCCAGTTCAAGGCAATCCAAGATGTGTTGAGGTGAAGCCTGTTCTAGCTGGCATTCAGGGCAAGTAGGAAACCTCTTATTGCCTCCAGAAAATGTGAGTCTTTTTAAATGTCCACTGGCAAGTCAAGACAGACAAATGTTGGACTGTCTGTCCCAAGGAAGACATAAAGAGGTTGTAGAATGTAAACAAGAGGTTTGGTCATGGATGAAAGGAAATCGAAACTACCCCATAACTGAGTAAAAAAACAACATAAAAGTAAATATTTTTTGTGTGTGTTTAATAGAAGGGTTTGTGAAATTGCCCCCCTAGGATGCCTTCTTTGATTATCTACGTGAGCTAGAGGTGTAGGATTAACTAAAGAACTAGAAGTTTCCATGTTCTTAAAATGACTTTATTAAGAACTTGAACTTAAACGTTTAACAGATTAGGTAATAATATATGTGAGAGAATCTACGATGATAAAACACACAATACAAGTAATAAAGTACCGAAACAACGTAACCGCTCCTTCTTCCCGTCCTCAATCTCCCAATAATATCACAAGTCCTAATATAAATAGTCAATCCTTACCTTGATCCGATCACCACCGATCTAATCATAAGGAGTTATGTTCTACTGAGTACAATGGTATGCACCTTGACCTAATGGCTCTACCTTCGGGACATTAACCTCTGTTGGCTGTCACTTACAATTGAATCCCCCTATCATAACATTCCCCCAAATTGCCATCTCTTTCTACCTTCTACTTCCTCTAAACTTCTGATATTTAAAAGCTTATCTAATTTGCATCTTCACTTCTTGGGTTTTGGTTGGAAAAGAGTTGCCATTAATTCTGGCTCCAAAGAAACCCAAAGGACATGTTAATGAAAAGACGCGTGAGCCCATCACGAGTTAGTTAAGTATTAAAATAAAACCCGAAAATGAGAGTTTTGATATCTTGATCAACTTTGTTTTGTACAATGCTGCTTTGGTTTTATAGTGTTTCCCCCATTATACTTATGTTGCGGCCCGTGGGAAATACCTGTCATATTTATGTGGCCCTCCGGGAAAAAAGGTTGAGTACCCCTGACATATACGGTTAAGGCACTGCTGCTTACTTTGCAGCAATTTTACCAAATTTTTAATTTAACAAAGGGCAAGAGTCATAACATTACAGTCACTCAATATCTTAATGATAAGAGGCACTGGCGTAGCTAGCTCTCAGAGGCTCTGTATCAAAATTCCTTCGTGGCCCTTTTTTAAATATGGGAGCCATGTTAGTGGGACTGTAATTACACTTGTTAAGGCCTCTTTAGCTTGGGGGCCTCGTATCATTGATATGGCTGATACGGCGGTAGCTATGCCCCTGATAAGAGGATAAAGCTATACAAAGCTAGGCACTCTGGTTATCCACCCAACGATATATGCTAAAAATTAAAACTATGTTGGTCTATGAGGGTAAACCCCTATCTCCACCTATGTATACACCACTGAGAAAGTACGACTCCAAAGTGAGGTATGCGAACCCTAGGGTGATGTTTTGGGGGTACGCAAAAGAAATAGTCTCAAACAGTGGCGCACACAAGGGAGGGGTCCTGGAGGTCCGGACCCCCCTAAGGCCCTTGACTTTTCCGAATGATTATAATTCTAAGTATATAGTACGTAAAATTTAATTAAGTATTTGTTATTAATGATTAATTTTATTAATTAACGCTAATTATTTATTCAATAATTAGTTTTTTACTGTGTTTTGTTCCCGAAAATCAACAAAATCAAAAGGAACATGATACAAGATTGGTGAACTTTCGATCCCAGACCCCCTCCTCCCCTTGAAAAATTCTTGTGTGCGCCACTGGTCTCATATATACACATATAACGAAAATTTCTGCAGATAAGATAGTTGAGTCATAAGAAAGACCACCAAAATCATAAGTCATCTTACAGGAAGGAAAAAAAAAGTTATAGAATGAAATTCTCTCCTAAAAATTAAGACCATTAAAAAAGTAATAAAACAAGTCACTCAATCGTAGTCCTTATACTTTAATGAGGTAACTCCTTATAATTATTTTCGTTTTAGGGATTTGTGAGATCAAAAAAGTTTAGAGATCAGTGGTGCAAAAATATAATGAGAGATAAAAAAAATTCGCATTAGAATTTTTTTTTTGAAAAACACTATAAACCAGCACAAATATTTATTCTACGCCCTATTGTAATAAAATAAAGTGATATTAAGGCCCCTCATATCAATCCATATACCTTAGATATTACATAAAAATTTCGCGAATACAAACAAAAAGGCATTAATCGTCCCTCTTATATCACACAATTCGATTAATGCAAAATAATCCCCAAGAAATCGGCACTTCAATAACAAAAAACACGTTCGATTTCCGCACTCAAAAAAAAATAGACGATTTTTCCTTAACAGACAAAACAAAACCGTACAAAAAAAGAACATCCAATGGAGAGTAAAAACGTGCAGAACTGTTTGTTCTTGCACGGTGCGAAAAACAAGGCCGAAATCAAAGTAGACCATAGAACATTTCAGCCATACCCGGGGGGCATGTACACCACCTGTTGGCACTGAAATCAAAATGGAGAGGATAGTTTTCTCCAAGGTCGACAATCCAGGGTTTCTGACCTCTCCATCTTTTTTCCGTCTTGGGCCCACCCCACCGCCTCCAGTGAGGAGTAGTGTTCCATTCTTGCTCAGTGTGTCAACGGAGTTGTCGTTTCCGGAGTTTAAACAACTTTCTCTCCACCATTTTTCTTTTTTCTTTTTTCTTATTGTTGCAGAAGTGTGTGATTGTCGGGTCACGGTTACGGTGAGCAAGGGGGAAGACGGCGTAATCGTTTGGAGCTTTTGAATTACGACGATTTTTTGTCGTTTAGGAAGTGTTAAAGGGGGTTTTGCTCTGTTTTTTTTTGAGTTCTAAAGAAAGAGTTGAGGAATATAAAGTAATATGATGGGATTTTTTGATGTTTTTTTTTTAAAGAAATAAATGCATAATGTGAGAGAGTTAAATTTATGTTTTTATATTATTTTTACCTCAGTTCTTGAGTAATTATTATTTCTAGGAGGATATTTTTTTGTTCAGAAAAAGGACATTTAAAAAAAAGAAGAGAAAAAACAGAGATTTAAAATTGCAGCTTAAGAGATTAATTTCATGAATTACTTTTAAATTATTTAAATCATTCCGGATTATTATTTGCAAAAAGAAACTTACTGTCACATTAGTAAAATTTTACTTTACATTTTAATATAGCAATTACCTTGAACGTATCAACACGGTTAATAAAGTTATAAAAATAAATAAACCTCAAATTTTTTTATCGTTTTGAATATAATTTGACTATTATTGAATATAAAACTCAAAATATATTAATAGTTTTGTGCTTTTGTATATTAATTTGCCATTGCTCAAAATTTTGCAATTTCTTTCTTTTTAAAACACGCACACACGTTGAAGTCAGATTATTCGAATAAATTGAAATAATAAGGAAAATAATTAATCAAATTTGCATTTAAAAATGCAAACAGGTGAATTGTTAAAAAAAATAATAAAGATTCAATTTAACAAAAAATCTTTTTTTATATATATATAAATAAAGAAAATGATTCAGGAAAAATTTATTTTCAAAATTTATTTCGCATTTACGTTTTCTTCTTTTTTATTCGAAATTTATTCGAATATTCATTTGTTTCCCATTTTTTTTTTAAAGTTTAATTGTTATTATAATTATTTTTATTCCATTATATCTTTTAAAACTTATATTTACATATATTTCTTCACTACCTCAACGTTTAATTATTTCTTTTCCTTTTAGTTTAATTAATTTTCAAAAAATTCAAGTTTTTATGTATGGCATGTGTTTTTAACTCTAAATGAAAAATGCATCCAGATTAAAAAACATTCGGAAAAATATTAGTTGTCTCATTTTTTGGTAATAACGTTTGTTTTCCCAGCAAAAGAATAATTTTAAATAGTTTAATCATAGTTTTTTTTTTTTACGGTTGAATATTCTAAGGGAAAACTAATCATTTGGTTTCACGTTGATATTTTAAGAAAAATGTTACATCTTAACTCGTATGTGTGTGTGTATAAAAATTTAAATTTTAAATTTTTTTTTTTTTTTTATTCTTAAAAATTTATATAAACAAAACACAAAAAATAGTTTAAAATGATTTTAAAATCGAAAATAACGTTTAAAAAATAAGATCTCAATCTTCTAAATCCTCCTTTTTTTTGAAAAACTAAGTCTCCGTGGTAGCCTAGTGTTCAAGGTCACTGACTTATTGCTGGCGTGTCATGAGTTCGAGCCTAGTGCCATTGAAGGCCCGCCTTATAGATGGGATCGTTGCACGTGAAATCGGTAGTGGTTCCCAGTCCACCCGTTGACGAGGTGAGACAGTTTGAAGAGGAGGTGCCATCTCTGCTGTCGGCCTTAACGCTTGACCGTGGCTCAAAAATACGAGGTCCATCGCCAAGTGCGACATTAATGTAACTCTCACTCACTTTGAACAATAACGTTATAAAAAAATCGAAATCCCGTACGTAAAGCATAAACAGTTTTATTAAATGCTTTTCTTATTAAGGTATCCGACTACGTTCGGAACCGTGATTTTGTAAAAGATTATAAATGGATAATATTTATGATATTTTTTTAGTGTCACTTAGATTAAAAAATGTACATATAAAATCGTTTTAAAATAGTATTACAATAAAAATTATTTAAGTACAATATTTTGACAAAAATAAACATAAATGACCATTTTCAAAATATTCTCCTTTGGAAAAATCCCTTCTATTATAATAATATTTTGCCTGTATATAGCTCAGACCTCTGTACAGAGGCTCAACTAGAACTTTTAAATATATAACTTAGAAGTGGTTTACCCATGTTTTACGACAACAGAGGGAGTAATTTTAAGAAAAAAAACGCGATAATTATTTCAATGGGTTGTAACTCTGAAAATAATTGAATGTTTCCAAAATCATAGTTGAGCCTCTGTACAGAGGTCTGAGCTATAGACAGGAAAAAATTTTATTTTTAATAGCATTTTCACAAAAGGAGAACATTTTGAAAAAGGTTATTCTAAGTTAGTTTTTCGCCAAAATATTGTATTTAAATAAAAATTTGTCATAATGTCCTTAAAACAATTTTATACATGTATTCTAATCTAAGGGACACTAAATATCATGAACATTATCTATTTATGCGCTTTTTTAAAATCACGGTTCCGAACGTAGTCGGATACCTTAAATACTCTTTAATATGTGTAAAATTCTTTAAGTGAGTGTTTGTTAAAGTCGCACAAAAAAGTAAAACCAGAGGTATTGGTGACGGATCTCGTAATTTTGAACTGTGTGGTCACGCGACGAGGAAGACACCTAAGTTGACGGACCCTCTCCGAACTTCCATTCCACGTCAACGGAAGGACTTTGAGCATCAACATATTTAACGCGCATCAGCCTTTCTATACGGTGGACCTTCAGTGGTACTAAGGTTGGAAATCAAACACGCAGGCCCCAGGTCCATGACCATGACCACTGTGCTGATGAGGCCTCATAAAATTCTTTAAACAATCTCGGTAATAAAAGGTTGAAAATCAAAAACAGAATAAAGAAATATTGACCTTGACAATAAATAGTAGTTATATTTAAAGAAAATCATTTTTATTTAATTTTTTTTTAACTGAATGCATTCAAGATACTTGCTTTAAAAGAACCGTGACTTTTGCGCGTGCTGAAGTATAATTAATAAAAATTTATATCTCTATGTCGCAAGATCAAATATTTTTTTGTTTCAATAAACAATTAAAAAAATAACGCACGAATTGTTTTATTTTAAAACAAATTGAGACGGTAACAAAAGCAAAATATGTTTAAATATGTCCAGAACTCTTTGTTATTTTTATCTGTTTATGCTAATGAAAGATATTTCATCTATATCTCATTAGTTCTCATTTTAAAAATACTCTCGAACCCAAACAACAAAATCTATAAATATTATAACAACCTTCGTTCTTATGTGACGTTTTTAAAACAAGGGCAAAACGATTTCTATCGTTTGCAACATCATGACCATACATATCCTAAAATAAATAAAAATAATAAAAACTTCACTTCATTGTTCTCGGGCTTGCCATCCTAATTTATTTTTTTATTTTGTATGTGTGACATATGCATTGAAGCGTTTTTCCCTACTACAAAGACATATTTGTTTCATAAAACATAAATGACAATACCATAACGACGCTCGTAAGTATCGTTTATGAATACAAAATACTTATTTGGCAGAGTTCGTCCGCTTCTGTATTCCGATTGTTCCTACTGTTGTTTTGATTTGCGACTTTTTATAAAGGTCGTCAGGTCGTAAATAATGTCGTTTTCTTGAATCAAAAGAATAACGAAACGTTGACGTTAACACGAGTCTGACTCTCTTCAGTTTAATGTGACTGAATTATTAGGGGAGAACAATGTTTAGAAGTTGCTCAAATTTTTTACTCAATCCCTTTGAATTCGTTGCATAAATGTCGGCAGGGGGAATCATCGCCATGTTGGTTTGGTGAAATATTTGTTGTGAAAAGCGGCTGCCTTTGATGGAGTGAACTCGGTTGTGGAAAATGCAAAAAGAAGTTTCTAGAAGTTTCTTGTTCACTGCAGTTTCACTTCAAAGTGAATTTAATATACAGCTTATATTTCCGAATATAAGCCGAAAGTCCGTTTTTTCTTTGAAAATTTATCCAAAATTTGATACCCGTATATAAGCCCAATAGTTTTTTTATTTATTTATTTTTTATTTTTATTTCTAATGTGCTGCGGATTGGCGTTTTACCAATGCAGATCTAATACATTCCCGGAAGCTGGTATCTCTTTTTAGTGCGGCACCATATAGGCGGATACCAATCACCGCAGGTAATTTTGACCTCCAGTTTCCTCCCTAGAGGGGGCACCTGATCAATGCCGATGTGAACCTGTACTAGGATTTAATTTTTCCGATAGCACCCAAGGCAAATAGACACTCAAGGGATCTTTTACATGCCGTATAATCAAACGACATGGCCGCTGTTGATTTTTTGCATCATGAAAATCCACCGACTTGGGTGGGGGTTGAACCCTCAACCTTAGGTGCTGAAGGCCAGCGACAAACCAACCGCACCACCCAACCGGCTGTAAGCATAATAGTAAAAGAAAAGAAAAGAAAAAAAAAAATCCTGTAATTTTCAAACATGTCGCCGTGAGGGCGAGAATGTGGTCAAGCGGGTAAAATGAACTGAATTCTTTCAAGTAAAATTGATATAAAGTAAAACGCCAGACACTAACCGAGATAGTTTTGTTTCTCTATCCCAATTTGAAGCTAATACATTTTCCCCAAGACCAAAAGTTGTACTTTAGTATCCACTGGACAATATGCACTGACATCATACTAGTTTTGTACGAGACGAGGGATTCTATAGATTACAGGGTTTCCCAAACTTTTTCGTCTCATAGACCCCTTACCATGTTTTCCGGTTTGGAGTAGACCCCTTACCATGTTTTCCGGTTTGGGGTAGACCCCTTCTTACTTAATATTAAACTTTTGCTAATTCATCTACTTAAATATATTTTTGATAACTGGTACAAAGCTACTTACTTTAAAAGATTAAATTTTTTAACTATAATGTGAAAAATTTTAGAAAAAAAACGTATGTTATTTTTAAACGTTTATTAATTAAATTAAAATTCAGTACCTGTTACACAAAATAACTGAACAACAAACAAATTGTTTAAATGGGAGGGATGGATCGTTTTTTAAAAATTTTTCATTTCATCTTTTTTGTTAGGTTGAATCCTAAATCTGCTCACTTAGTAACGTCCAGTCTCTTTTTTTTCTTTTTCTTTTTTTATTTTTATTTTGTTTGATTTTTATGAAGATTGGCAACCACGTGAAAGTTCCTTTTCGCTAGGAAAAGCAATTTAAAACTTTCGATATTTCATACTACGAGATAGATGTATATACGTATATGCGTTTATATTATAACAAACTTTTACTTATGTAAATAAGTAACACCCTTGTGTGGGTGGAATATTTATTCCATTCATTAATAATTAAAAAACCCAAATTTTTGAACTGGTTGAGAACAATCATGTATCCCAAACTAATATGGACCCCCCCTTTTTTTCTGCTAACGTAGGCCCCCTTTTAAACCGGCCCCGAGGGGGGATATAGATCACTTTAAAAATTTCGCTAAGATAATTCACCTAACAGTTCGGACAATTTCTACGTTAAACAATTTTGTACTTCCCACCTCCGAAAAAACCCCAGAAATAATTGCCGAAGTCGCATGCCAGATTTGTATCTTTATCTCGTTTTTCGTGTGGGGGGGAGCGGTGGATATGGAAACATTTCTCAATAATGTGAACTAAGGCTGAGAAACTTGGAAATATCAATCAAACAGATAAACAAGTAATATAAAAAAAAAAATTTTTTTAAAGACTATTCCTACTTAGGTCAACAAAGAAAAATTTTATTTTAGTTAATTTTTATTAAATAATTGCAATTGACACATAAATATGTATATACATATGATAGAATCACAATACTAATTGACAAATTTTTTCTCCCATATAAAGTTAATTAGTTAAATTTAATTAATGAATTAATATTTAAAAAAAACTGCATTGACATCAAGTTTACTACAAGTTCCACTACAATCCACTACAAGTTTAAAATATGTATTTGAACTTGAGTGAATGAATAAAAAGCATATTATTAATAGAAAAATTGTGAACAAGATATATAAATATATATAAGGAGAGTGTGAACTAATAGTAGTAATTGAGAAAAAGCGGTAAAAAGAAACAAGGAAGCATGCTAGGTATGTTAAAATATTATTTGACTAAAACATATTTGCGCTTTTTGATATATTCTCTGGATTAAGGTTTTCTTTCTTTTTTTTCTAGCAATTTTCTAATCCCTAAAATTCCCTAAACTTAACTAGAATTTATGGAAGTAATGTTATGTAAATTCGTTGTTGTTTTGTCTATAACAAAATTCAACTGCACTCAGCTACACTTCGCTACTCATCGGCGGTTTCCCGTCGACAAATAGCTTCTACCGACAGAAAAAAAAATCAGCTTGTGTCTAGCATTGTTTACATAA
Organism: Trichonephila inaurata madagascariensis; assembly: GCA_019973955.1. NCBI lineage: Eukaryota > Metazoa > Arthropoda > Arachnida > Araneae > Nephilidae > Trichonephila > Trichonephila inaurata. The sequence goes on from BMAV01008628.1 coordinate 93,075, forward strand.
GCATCAAATCTCGCCTTCTGAGCTTCATATCCTTCACAAAAAAATTAGATTCGATAAAAAAATATAATCTTTTGTATCGTATTTTTGAAGTAAAAACAAACAAACAAGTAATATAAAAAAAAAATTAAGTCAATTCCTATTTGGATCAACAAAGAAAAATTTTATTTTAACTGCTTTTTATTAAATAGTTACAATTAATATAAATATGTATATACATAGGACAGAATCACAACATTAAGCGGTAATTAATTTTTATTAACTATCATTAAACTATCGTATTGTCATACAAAACAATCGTGTATGTAAAATTTCAGTTCAACTGAATGCTTTAAAACGTGAGAAAAAAAAATCTTTTAAAGTTTTGACCCAAGTCGCCAAAAATGATGCCAACATGACTGTATTTGTAATTATTTGAATAATTAGTTTTAATCCATTAATTTTTATTAATTATAGTTAAATTACTGTATTGACATCCAAAATAATCATATATATAAAATTTCAGCTCAATTGAGCGCTTTAGAATGTATTTTATTAACGATTGAAAATTCCACCAAGATAAATAAATAAATAGAGAGTGTGAGCTAATAGTAGGAATTGAAATAGAAATTCAAATTTGAAGGGGTGTGTGGAGGCTAATAAAAACTACAAAAATAATAATAATAAAAAAAACGGTTAGCAGCATTAAATTGTCTACCACTAACTTGGCCTTTATTGCTCAATGGATCAATATTCGGGCGAGGGGAGGAGGGGAGCTAAAATCGTGGAATTTTAGATTTTAGAATCAGGATACATTTTATTGTACCGTATTTTGGTCACTATTCAAAAATACCCATGGGGGTATTTTGAAGACGAAGTCATGGATGGAGGAACATATTGCCGAGATTTTATGATAACATTTGAGAAAACAATACTTACAATTGTTAAATTTTTGTTTCACATATATAAAACTAGATAAAGATATTTAATTAACTACTGTGGTTGCTAAAGCACGTTTTACTCGCATCCATTCACCTACGACGTAATAAATAGTCCGTTGAAATCCATCGGGAGCATCCTACTAATGAGTTATATGCGGGGATAAATATATAAAACTAAACGGTATGTTATATACTTTTGTTTATTCAAGCTGTCCGCTCAATATTATAACTTATGAAAATGAGGTAAATTAGGTGCGTTAAGGATAGTTCCAAAGCGTTTAATGGGAAAGTAAATGTGGACAAAACCCGGGGTTTTAATGCGAAGTTGTAAATTTTCTGGGAAAATTTACATTTTAATGAATATTTTGTTGCGCAAATTGTATATTTTTAAAAAAGGATGAAGATTACTTATATTTTAATTTACACTCAATGTTTTATTTTTGTTAATTAAGTGTATATATTTTAAAAATAAATTTTTTGGATGATTTAATTTGTTATTAAAACCAGATGTATTTTACATTACAATTAAAGCATTGGTTAAATTTTTGTTTCTTTTGTTTTTTAACATTAAATGTATATATTGGGTAATCACCATGACAGGCAAATGGGGAAGTTTACACCTGTCGTTAGCCGTAGCTTTGAGAATCATACAAGTGACAGTGTGATTTGAATAGATTTTACCCCAATTTTGAAAGAGAATACCCTGGGGGTGATCAGAAGCCTCTCACCTATCTTATCCTTCCACCAACCTCACGAGAGGACTCGAAGCTCGACGGCTATTAAGAGTACCCCCCTGCCGCAAAGGCATTATACATTTACAAACATCCATGCCTCTCAGGGATTCGAACCCAGGCTCTACGGCACAACAGTCAGCGTCACGAATCACTATACCGGATGTTCGGCAAAAGGAGATCTAAAACACCTGTATTGATTACACCTGTATTGCACCTAAAAGATTGGGAAAATAAATGTCAAGAAAAAAAAGAAAGAATTCAGTTTTCAAATGAAAATTAAATATCATTTTTATTTAATTAAAAAGGTCTCCATTTTTATCACCTGAGTATTATCTTGACTTTCTTCTTATTTTCAGGGTATTTGAAACAAAACAAAAACAAAAAGTATACCAAACAGTTTTTAATTCTTTCAAAAGTTCTGTTTCATCATATCAGTCTAATATTTATTTTCATACAAATGTAGTTTTTGCGGAAAGGTTGGATGTTGTTCATTTTACTACCGAAAGAAAATTGTGACTAAAAAGATCCTTTGTAGATCAAGAGAGATTACTCCTCAGTAACATTAAATGTATTGAAATAACGTTAGTGACAAATTTGATCACCAAATGTTAGCTAAGACGCCGATTGGGTAGCTAGGAAAAAAAATCCCTTGAAAAATGTGGAACATTCGATCAGGGATGACTTTTTAACAAGACAACTTCAGAAGCTCTTAAGGTATCTGACTAGTTTCGGAACCGTGATTTTAAAACCATAATGGAAAATTCAATATTTAGTGTCATAGATTAGAATACATGGAAAAATTGTTTTAAGGACATTTGACAAAAAAATTATTTAAAATATAATATTTTCGGCAAAATGAACTTAGAATAACCTTTTTCAAAATGTTTTACTTTTTGTGAAAAATCTTTTTTAAAATTATATGTCGATATAGCTCGACCCGTCAGGGGCTCAACTATGATTTTTGAAAAATTCACATTATCTTCGGGAGTTTAACACAGATTGAAATAATTATCGGCGTTTTTCTTAAAATGTCTCTCCTCTGTTGTCGTAAAAACATGGAAAACCCCCATTCTAAGTTATATATTTCAAAAATTCCCTAATTGAGCCTCTGAGAGGTCTGAGCTATACAGGCAAAAGGCGAAATATTATTATAATAGAAGCTTTTTTTCACAAAAAGGAGAATATTTGAAAATGGTCTTTCTATGTTTATTTTGTCAAAATATTGTACTTAAATAATTTTTTATTGTTTTACTAGTCTTAAAACAAATTATTACATTTCTAATCTAAGGACATAAATATAAAAATTATCCATTTATGAGCTTTTTCAAAATCACGGTTCCGAACGTAGTCGGATACCTTAAAAAGTTTTGCCCAGCCTGAGTAATGACCATGCAAGGAAGTAACATTGTAGTCAAACATTTAACAGCGACTATGCGTTTCATTAGCCAAAGGCGAGATTGTGATTACAAATTTAAATTGCTGTTTCTTTGAAGCTGTACTGCGGTGGATTCCTTCATGCATGTATGTTGATTGTTTTCTATTAGAGAAAATCTGCTATAATTACTATAGAGTGCGAGAATAAATAACGATTTACTCCGAAACAACCTTTTTTTTTAAAATTTTTTAATAAAAAAGTTTTTAAAAAGGGGCTGAGGGGACTAAATATTTTTTTCGTCTTAAAAGATATTGCAAGGAAAAAAATACCCACACATATATATTTAACAAAATTAAGTTTATTAGAGTACATTTTATTTACATAGTTATGTATATATGGAAGTATTTAGTATACAAAAATATTCACAAGAACTTAATGGAATTTAATACAAAATTTTCAAGTATTTTGAAAAACAAAAACATTTATCGAGTTCTTGGAAAATAATATATTTTTCTTGGTGTTGCCTTTTTTAGCATTAAATTGTCAACAAATTGATCGAAGTCGTCCCAACTGTTATACATTTTTCCATTGGGAATGCGCATCTAAATAATGGTGTATACTTTTCATGATGTTCCTCATTTCAGATGATGTGCGAACGGGATCTGGATTATTCATTTCATTTTCGTCGTCGGAATCTGCATCAATTTATTTTTTGAGCTTTAAAAACACTCAAAATGTCTTCGTCTGTTATAATTGGGGATGTATATATATGCACACAGATATTATCAACTACTTTGCATTATCATGGGAAACTACCCTTCTTTCATTTAGCACCCCTCTCAAATCTCGCCTGAGTGGATTGTGTTTTCCGTATTTTGTTCATTCCTAGAAAGGAAATCTTTTCGTGTTTTCGTTTCGTGTTAAGAGAAAAAGAATGCATGGAAATACATTACAGTTTATCGGGACCGTTTAATTATTTCGTGTTAAGCGATATTTCGTCTTAAGGGTTTTCGCATTAAACGTATTTCACTGTATTTGAAAGATGGTCTCTCTCAACCCCATAAAAATAGTATTAAAAGTATTAAAATATTTATATATATTATAAATTTGCTTTATAAATAATATTTGTTTTACAATAAATTTGAGAAGGAACAGATGTGTTCAAAGAGTTACGCCATTTCGAAAAAATACCTCACTACTATAAACGGCTTTAAAAATGTAGGTTTAAATTATTTCATTTAAAATATGTTTCCATTGATTTCATCGAATCTAAAAGAAAACTGCAGATTTAGAAATATATAACGCACCCAATATTTTACAAATAAATTTTCAAAACATGCTATTTTTCTTTAAAAAGAGGTATGCATTTTTCACCTTTAAATACAATTTAACAAAATAATTTGAATTTTAATTATGCATTAATGAAGGATAAGGGGAAAAAGACTATATTAAAGTTGTTAAAAAAATAATAGCTGTGCAAATGTAGAATAAAATATAATTGGCATAAGCAATTATGATAATTGACTTATAATTATTTCTTTAAAAATTAATTCCTTCATATTTGCAGCAATTGTGCTTTTTTAACTGTGATAAAATAATTACCGAAATTATTAAAATGTTGTTAATGTAAGAGAAATTAGTTTGTTTTAAAAAAAGATTATAATTTTTTTCCGAATTAAAGAAAAATATTTCCACAGGTTCTGTTCTTTATTTCTTTAATTGTTGTAGAAACTCTATTCAAATTAAGTTCTATAGAAAAATAACTTCATGCCTTTAATTTTAAATTAAAAAAAGAAAAAAAAATACCATTAAAATACATAATATGAAACATAGAATTGAAGAAAGAAACATAATCACACAAGCAGATATAGTGAATATATAAAGTTATATATAAAGTATACATTCGATATTTTAATTGAAAAAGTTAATTACCATTGAATTTTTAATTATTTATCTGGTTATTGCTTTTACTGCTATTACTACCATATATTTAAAAGAAACTTCAAGTATAAATCTAAATGTTAAAAAAAAAACGGGCTTTTATTTTTAAAAAAATTCAAATTTAATTATAAATTTATTAACGAATTTAATTGAGAATTTTAATGTATACGTAATGAATGGGAGGATTAAAAAATTATCTTATAAAAGAAATCATGAAAAAAATGCATGCATACTGCTACTTATTATATCTTAGCAACCCCGTCACCTTTTATTTTGCTTTTTCACGAAAAAGAAATGTAAAATTTCATTTATAAGTATATATATTCTTATATTCTACTTGAAAGATTGAAATGAATTGAACACAAAAGATAAAAAATATCATTGAAATTTTGGAAACATAAATAGATGGATGCTGCAGTATTACTTACACTGCTGACTGAGGACAGCTTTTATATAAAAAAGGGAGAGGGTTAAGGTATCTGACTACGTTCGAACCGTGATTTTGCAAAAGGTATAAATGATAATATTTATGATATTTAGTGTCACTTAGATTAGAAAATGTATATAAAATTGTTTTAAGAATTATTACAAAAAAAAAATTATTTAAGTACACTATTTTGACAAAAATGAACATAGAATGACCGATTTTCAAAATATTCTCCTTTTGTGAAAAATGCGTCTATTATAATAATATTTCGCCTGTATATAGCTCAAACCTCTGTACAGAGGCTGAACTAGAATTTTTGAAATATATAACTTAGAAATGGGTTTACCCATGTTTTACGACAACAGAGAGAGAATTTTAAGAAAAAACGCCGATAGTTATTTCAAATGGTTGTAACTCTGAAAATAATGTGAATTTTTCAAAACTCATAGTTGAGCCTCTGTACAGAGGTCTGAGCTATAGACAGGCAAAATATTATTATAATAAAAGCATTTTACACAAAAGTAAAACATTTTGAAAAAAGGTTATTCTAAGTTAATTTTTTGCTCAAATATTGTATTTAAATAAATTTTTTTGCCAAAATGTCCTTAAAACAATTTTATACATGTATTCTAATCTAAGTGACACTAAATATCAAAAAAATATCCATTTGTAATGCCTTTTAAAATCACTTCCGAGAACGTAGTCGGATACCTTAACCAGTTTTATAGAGCTAGACAACCTTACCCCTTTCTGTTTACAACAGTTAGCGAAATCGTATGGAATATAATGGGTAGAAATTCTAAATTCACACATTATAAATAAAAAAGGTAACATATATAACGATGCATTAAAAAAAAATGCATAAATCTTGCATGAATCTCTTGCTCTTTCTGTATTTGTATACAGTCAGACCTCCATTTTATGAACCTCTTTTTTGCGAATTTTTCTATTTTCCGAAATTTTTCCTGGAACCAAAAACAGTTTATTATTTTCTTCGTAAAATAACCTCCAAATAACGAAGTGCTGTTTCTATTTAACGAACTTTTTTTCTCGTGATTGGATTTTTTGCTCCCTATTTTGAAAACATCTCAAGTCATTTCAAATTATTTTCTCTTTTAACTCATTTTATGGTGATCAATAGTTCTGAACTGGTTTTACCGGGTGCTTAAATTATGTAGACCCAAAAAGTTGCCATAATTTTCAAAAAAACTCAAATAAATTAACAGATTTTATCATTAATTAAATTAAAAATGCATGTGGTATTGTAAACTTAAAATTACTGGTTATAAAATAATGTACGTTTATAAATTCCTTGTAGGCTTAAAATTAAAAAAAAAAATGTCATTACAATTCATTAATTTTAATATAAAATTATTTCTTAAGTTGAAAATGTAGTTTATTGCTGGACAATGTTTTTCTTTCTTGTTTTCCTTGCGGACTTCTTTTTTGATGGGTAAGATTCATAAAAAAAGATATTAATTTGCAAAAAATGTGAATAATTATTTTTAACAATATATAGTGGAATTTAAAATTTTTTTTATGTGGTTTCTAAAGTACATTAAAATAGGAATCTCTATTTAAACAACTTTCCACATAACGAACTTTTTCGGGAATTAGAGACTTCGTTAAATAGGGATTTGACTTTATATATTTAAAGGGAGGACACATGGGTAACATCATTGCTACTCAATCCTTGGTCTTTTAATTTGTAAGTGATTTATAATAATTTTTTAGAGCTACATAACTATAACTGAGGGTGATAACTGTAATTTTGACCCACGTTCAAGTGATGAGGACGACACCCAGTAGCACAAACAGGAATTTTTCAGGGGAGGGTGTCCAGGGTCGGAGGTCCTCATTTTCGTATTATGCTCCTATACGCCACCCAACATATTCTTTGATTTTGTCAATTTTCGAAAAACCGCAGTAAAATATTAATTATTGAATAAATAATAAGCATTAGTTAATAAAGTTATTTAATAAAAATAATTAATTAAATTTTACGTATTACATACATAGGATTATAAACAATCGGGAAAAAAACAAGGGCTTTGGGGGGGCTGTCCGGACCTATGCCCCCTTTGTGTCACCACTGATGACACCTGATGGACTTGATTCTCCTAATCCAGTGCTCCTCAACTGTGGGGCGTGCCCCCTTAGAGGGCGTGATAACCGATGAAGGGGGGCGCGAACATATTGAAAAGTCGAAAACAAATATTATTAAAAAAATATTAATTTATTGAAAGCAACAAAAAAAAAACATTCTGACAGGATTTTTAAAAAAATATTTACACTGATATAATACACCTATATATTTATCAGTACTGCACAATGCATTTTATAGTTAATTAAAAATACTAAGTTAAGAAAAAGTATAATAATCACCACACAGTGACCCAACGGGGTTATACAAAATTATTTGCAAAAAATTAGCCCTTATCTTGATCATTTTTGTACGGTTTATAATTAATCCCTTGACTGCCGATTAAAAGTTTCGCGATTCCCTCCCAATGCCACCGTTTTGCAGGTAGGCACGCGTATGTGGGGTATTGGAGGAGATAGGAGGGAATAAATAAGAAAATCCTCTGAAATAAGTAAATCCTTCGAAAATACTGTCAAGATCATTTTATTGCGTTCTAAAGCCGTCGGATAGCAGTTAACAGAAAAAATTGTATTTTTGAAAAATGTATATATACGTCGTGGGCCATTCACGCACTGGCTGAGTGAGACGTTTATATACGCCGGTGGTATAATAATTTTGTATAGAGGGGGGCGTGATGAAAACTTAGATTGAATATTAGGTCGCAAGTAGTGAAAGTTTTGAGAACCGCAGTCCTAATCTCTACACCCTATTACTTTAGAACTCTCAGATCCTGGTCAATTTAATGTGAAGCAACCCCCGATGATATTCATAAATTTACTTAACCCAGGAGTGGTCGCGAGGGGAACAGAGTCACCCCAGGCTTACGAAATCTTTAATTCTGGGAAAACTGTTTTTATTTTTTACAAATGGCCTTATCAATATCTTCCTATGTAATAGTTTTCATGTAAACTAAAATGTATTTGTCACATATCTCCATCTTCTTTGGGGACGGCAAACGTTTTTTTACAAATCTCAAGGTATTTGGGGTCAGTGCTGATTTAAGCTCATTTTATGCCCTGGGCACAGAAGATCTACTATCCCCCTTGGCACTGAAGGAGCGAAATTTACAAACAGAAAATCTGGTTAAGGTATCCGACTACGCTCGGAACCGTGATTTCAAAAAAGCGCATAAATGGATAATTCTCATGATATTTAGTGTCACTAAGATTAGAATACATATATAAATTTTTTTAAGGACATTTTGACAAAAATTTTTTTATTTAAATACAATATTTTGGCAAAAAATGAACTTAGAATAACTTTTTTTTTCAAAACGTTCTCCTTTTTTAAAAAATGCTTCTATAATAATAATTTTTTGTGTTTGTGTGTGTGTGTGTGTGTGTGTGTGTGTGTGTGTGTGTGTGTGTGTGTGTGTGTGTGTGTGTGTGTGTGTGCTTAGATAAAAATAAAGTTCCAGAGAGTCTGAACTATAGGATTTTAGAAAAAACCTATTTTTTAAGTTACCACCAAATTAAAAAAAATTATTCCTTTTTTTTTAAAATTTCTCCCCTCTGTTGTCGTAAAAAAATGGATAAATACTTCTAAGTTATATATTTAAAAAAAATTTAGTTGAGCCTCTGTACAGAATCGAGCTAACTACGGGGGAAAAATTATTATAATAGAAGCATTTTTTATAAAGGGGAATGTTTTTAAAAAGGATCATTCTATGTTCATTTTTTTTCCAAAAAAATGCATTTAAATAATTTTTCGTAATACCTGAACTTAGGGAATTTTTTTAA